>NW_022260939.1:82588-130700 GCF_009602425.1 Actinia tenebrosa | reverse complement strand
AAATGTACTGACTTTAAATGAACTATTTACTTGGTTTGTTTAGTTAGTTCTCTAAATACAAGTAAAATATCATTTTTCTAACTTGATTGAAGCTTCTCTTATTGCTGTTAAGAGAGCTAACTAAAGAAATCTATCTAAATTTGAATTTGTATGGGAATCTGAGAACGATGTCCAAACTTTTTGGTGACCATAACACAATCCAACAAAGTGTTCATGACATGACAGCTGCCCCTGAAATGGTGAATTGCCCTTATGAATATGCAAAAACTCAAGGTTCATAACCAGGATTTTATGGCATGTTGCACAGAAATGGTACAATAATAATATATTGTCACTGAAAAAAGTGGAAAGACCACATGCACACCACATACCTGTGAAACAACTACTACCCATTTAGGACTTAACTAAAAGTGTTTAGTCATCAACGATTTAGTATGTAAAAAAGCTAAGAATTCACTCAGGCATGAACAAAAGAAAGATGCGCACAGGTATTTGCTTTAGTTCCCAATGTTCTGCTCCAGTAATATCCACTCTTTTGTATAAAATAGCAACGAGATAGCTGCAATAGATAAAACATCTTTGCTTTTGTTTCACAGATTATTATATGGTGTGYACTCTATGATAACATGTAAGGATAATTTCTAATTATTGTAGTAAGCAGGAACACAAAGGAAATAAGCTCAAAGTAAATCAGATTGTAACTATTAATGAATCATTTTGTCTTTTTTTGTTTTGATGCAAGGTTACTTATTTCTATAGCATGACTTATCTTTAATAACAATGTAATAATGCATAATAAAGGCATTAAAATCCATGTGCCATTAGGAATGATGTAAAACAACAAGTGTTCTGACCACGATGTTTGGGCAATAAACTCATCACCATGGCACAACTTGGATGAGATGACGAAATATAGCACTGTCTTGGAACACGTCATAGTTGAAACAACAAGTGCCATTACTACACTATGAGCAGAACTCTGGGCATTCTAAGAGAGAAAAGGCAAAAGATTTATCATAAGTTCCTAATCTTATGCAAAATATATGTATAAACTCACAAACCATTGAATATTTGTCATGAACTAAAACTTTTAGTTAGCCAGGGATGACTATTAATTTCTATATATGCAGGGGCAGCTCTAGAGGAATGTGAGGGGAGGTGGGGGGAGGGAGGGGGATTGTTGGATTGTTTGTACTCTTTAAACTTTAATCAAGGGGGGGGGGAAGGGGATTGTCTGTACTCTTTAAACTGCAAAATCGACAGTTTAAACACCCCTAGGCAAAATTCTGAATCAACCCAATAGGATATGATATGGTATGATAACAAGAAATTTTCTTACCAAAACAAGTGTAATAGCATTGAAGAAAACTTCAACTAGATTCATCCTAGTGAAAAAGTGGTTAATTAACATAATGAATTRCATCATCAAAACCAATTAAAAATAATAGAATAATAATTATATATAAAATTAATAATAGGATAATAGATACTTACCAGCTTTGACCAATAACAAAGCCATCCTTCAGGTCTATATATCGCTTGTCAATTTCAATGTAAAGATTGTCTAAAAATRATATTTGCAAGAGTCATAGAGACTTGAACTAAATGTTTTATGACCAAAATGAATATAAAACATTATAAATAAAACCAGCATTAAGGGAGCATAAATAATAATTATTCATTATTTATCCCTGGGGCTAGAGGAAGGGGGCTAGGAAAATTCATAATTAAGTACAATCTTCCTCCCTCGTCAGTTTAGGAACTAACAGAGGAATCAAAATCATTAGTATRGGAAAAAGTGGGAGGGCTGTGGCCCCCCTGCCCCACCCCCTCTGCGCCCCTGTTAACAAACACACCTGCTTTGCAATATTATTGGTACAGTAAAATTATAAAGATGTTTTTTTCATGCTTAAAATGGATATGAGAATTATGTTTAAAGGGAGCATCCCCTATTTTTTTCTCCCCCATCACATACCCCCACCAAGGCATTTATAGGTCGACCCTTTATGTTACGTTCCATTGGATTGTTTTCTGCATAATACAACAGCTAATAATTTTGTTGAAAACTTAGATATGCAGAAAAAAACTACAAGTATTTCGAGGCGAAGTATTTCAAAGAAGGCGCCATTGATTGACTTTTTTCTCTTATCATTTATTAAAACATGCTATTCATGTCAAGCCACACAAGAGAATGTTACATTCATGATAATGGTTTTGTATTCGCTCAATAGATTGTCAATGTTTATGATAATTGCGCTAATGAATTTTCTGTTCTTTATGAATGCTTGCCAATAAATGCAATAGCTTGTTGATTGGTGTTATTGAATTTTAGTTTGATGTAAATGACTAAACAGTTTCCGCCCACAGTGTCTGAACGAACTTTTGTTTGTCAATTAATGCTATTGAATATCCATACATATTGAAATATCGTAATTGAAAGTTCGATCCACACTAATGAAATGTATTGTAGAGTAAATGAATACATATTCACGTTATTGATATAACTCTTGGCATAAATGAAAGTATCTTTTCTGYTAATGAACAGCAAAAGGTGTACATGTACATTTTAGAACTTTTGCATTGCTTGCATGACAAAATACTCACAGGGTCGCACAAGATAATTCAGGTCGCCTCCAGGCAGGGTACGAGGCCTGAGAAGAACGAAGAGAGCATCTATTGTGCAAATAACAGAAGACAGGRCAAGCCAGAACGCAATCCATGAAGGCAGYTTGMAYRAYYTCTGCAACTTGTCTGCCATCTTGAWCAGAAATCACGTGATCATAATCCGCTGTACAAGAACGCGCGCGAAAATGGCGCGAAAGTGTTACTGTGGAGTTCYGGAAAATCATGTGAACAAACAATTCAAAATCTCCACCAAATAACCATAATTTATTTATAAAGCACCCAAAATACTTTCATTATTATAAACAATATGAATTCAACAAATATTTGGGCGAATCTCTTCCAGTTTTTTCTCTCAAATAGAAATTTCTTCTGGGCTGTTCCTTTCGAATCTTATCTGCAGCCCAACCTGTCTGCAGCCCATCACATCAACAATCCTTCCCGAACAATCGTTTATAACTTCACCACTACGACCTCAGCTAACGGATGTTTTATTTAACTCTGTTGGTGGTATCGTCAGTGCTTCCGTTGTTGGACTGTCCTGTTTTGGGATGGAAGTTTATTTTGTTGCTGCAGAGGAAACAGTGGTGATTCCAGGTAAGAATTCTTCAAAATCGATTCGTGTTGAAGTGTCATGAAAAACTTACCTGTATTTAGTTTTGTCAAAAAAAAAATAGTTTACGATCTTGAATATTCATTCAATGATTGAAGACTATTTTTCAGTCTAAGAAATTCAGTTCTACGCATTTATTGATACCAATAAACTTTAAGAGAAAATATATTGATGGTTTTCACGGCGGCCATGTTGGAGGAACTTAATTTTCAATGAATCATTTTGTTATATCCTCCAACATAARCCATCAGGCTACTATAAAGCTAGTTTCATTGATAGAAGTAAATACATTATTAAYATTATCATTTCAGCACCTATTTTAAGGTATTTCAAGTTTATGAATTTAACATATGATTATTGATAAGGAAATACATTAAYATAAAAGAGTTATATAAACCAGATGTGGCTCAGTAATAATTTTCAGTGTTAGTTTGAATCCATCGATTTTTTGATTCAAAGATTTTGTTATGGAATGCATGGCGCTAGCTGTGCAGCTGTTTCAAATACCTCYATGATGTGTCATTTCTAACAATATTTTCTTTCCGGAGCTCGAGAAAATGAACGGGTTATGAMTCTATTTATATACCTTATCTTCCTCTCCCCTCCTCTCTACGTTTTCGTTTTCTGACTRGCTTCGTCATGGCCTTGAAATTTAAAGCATGCAAGATGTTGGACAAAATTCCAAACTGACAGAAATAGGAAAGACTTTAGTTCGGATATGGAGCTCGGGCTCCCKGTGGCTATCGGKAACGGTTTAAGTCATACTAAATGARGCTGGCATGGTTTCCGGTAACTGTATTATCGTCCGACCTCCGGAAAATGATTAGTCTAACTTATAACATCCTCGYTGAAGTAATAAGGCACAAACCGGAAAACGTGACAGGTATTGAAATATTTTCAATAACAGCATGGAATCGTGTGTAAAATATAAATGACAAGGATAGGGATGTTGTGCGTAGAGGATGGGGAAAACACCCCTCCCCCTGAAAGGAAGAAATTGGAAATAAAAGAAAGAAGAAGAAAAAATAAAAAAATAAATAAAATAAAATAAATTAAAATATATAAATTACTATGGAGAAATAGGAAGAAAGAACGAAAGAAAAGAAAGGAAAACAAAAACAAAGTGATCTTTGCAAGAATAACTTCTGAGAAGTGAAAACGCACTGTCTTCCAAAAACAATTTAAAAAAGAAAGAAAGAAAGACATCAGCACAAATAAAGAAATAACAAAAAGACGCTAGGAACGAAAGACTGAAATAATACCATTAAAGATATYCCTGCAGTTTATATTGCCTAATATTAGAGTCAGTACTCGATCATTCCTAYTTCCGCAAAGAAAAACATCAGCACAAATAAAGAACTAACAAAAAGATGTAAGAAAAGAAAAACTGAAATTATACCATTAAAGATATCCCTGCAGTTTATATTGCCTAATATTAGAGTCAGTACTCGATCATTCCTACTTCCGCAAAGAAAAACATCAGCACAAATAAAGAACTAACAAAAAGATGTAAGAAAAGAAAAACTGAAATTATACCATTAAAGATATCCCTGCAGTTTATATTGCCCAATATTAGAGTCAGTACTTGAAGATATAGAAATATAGATAAGTTATAGTGCTTGGGAACGAGGTTATTCCGGACGAAAGTCCTTGGAAATAAATTCGGAAAAATTAATTTCCGACCTCGCTGGGAATCGAACCCACGACCTTCAGAATTGATATTAGAGTCAGTACTTGATCATTCCTATTTCCGCAATCACTATATAAACTGTTTTTGGGTTGTTACTAGGCGAATGTTGTCAAATAAACCAGACAGCACGATGAGGTAGATTTAACCTATCGTAATTTTCACTTCCGGCATGTGTAAATAGAAGTCCAGAATTTGCCATCCTAATGACCAAGAAAGGAGAATCTTAGATTTTGTTTTGTTTTGGCACCTCGTTATGTTACGTCTAGTTGGTATTTGGTCATGAAGCCTTAATAGAATTAATCCATTAGGTCCATTATAGATGAGGTGTGTAGGGTGGGCCCGGAGTTGCAATTCTCGTGCCATGTGGGGACGGACCTTTCCGTCCATTTCCCTCATCTGTCGTTCAATTCATGCTATGACATGATTACAAAGGCTAGAGTGATTGCTTTTTCAGGTTAGCTTAATGTCAAATACCATAAATATTATTACTCTATCATAGGAAATGTGATATYGTGTTTAGTGGGTGTTTCTGAGCCTTGTTATGCGTATTTAGTGCAAGATTACCGTGGTACTGACATGCGCCCTGCAGGGAAATAATGATGCTTGAAATGAGTGAATCAGTGTTCGAACAAGCACTGGGATTTATGGGATTTTGGGTGGCTTCAACATAGGAGTGAGGGGTGATAATGAGAGGTGATCATACACGAGGGAGGGGTGGTTGGGGGGTTTTTACCTTACACAAAATCATACCTGGGAATCAATGCTATGAAAAATGTTAACATCTAAAACATTTTAATCCCCAAGAGAATGGAATTCCTTCGATTTCACCCCCAGATTGAGAATTAGTACATGGGGTCCATTAAAAAATGGCAAGATCTAAAGCAACCATGAGACACAAATTCCCCAGTCTGTCCCATCATCCTTCTTTGTTCACTACTCAAGGCATAGCGGTTTGAATGGCTTTATTCCAAAAACGCCTTGCAACTGCATTTATAAATATTTGAGACGATTTCATTCCTATATCTAATTATTTCTGTTGACCTATACGGTAAAAGCGCACTTTGGGTATATTTACGCCCTTTATTAGTGTCGTGCCCAAACTTCGCCAATATTAAGATTCGTTTCTTACTTATGCTGCGTTTACACGGTACCGGACGAATCTTTAACCGGTCAAACATTTGACCTGTACATAGTGTTTACACGGAACCGCGGTCTCTTTACTTTGCTAGGCCGGCGTACGAATGTTTGTTCGGATAGCTCGGTCGCGTGTGACGTACGACTTTTGGCCTGTTAAAAATTCGTCCAGTACCGCGTTAAACGCAGCTTTGGTCTGTCACTAAAGATTGTGAGCTTGAAGGCTCCAGCGACATTCTACTCATTCCCTTGGTSAGATAGTGCGCATTCTTTTGTTCTATCTTAGCCTTGGATTAAACTTCTAGCACATTATAATACAAGGAAAGAAAGTTATTTTTACCCTACTTATTGAATGTTATTACAATGGCCTATCAAATGTCACAATCCATTRTACATTGAATAAATCCAACACAAAAACACATGTTTTATCACTCATGCTGTTTCATTCGACATATTCTTAAGAGCAAACGCGGCAATTTCCCGCCTTTTTGACACAACACCGACTGATTGGATTTAAATAGAAACGAAATTGAATCAGCTGCTTTCATCGTTACATGGTAAAATTGGCGATGATCTATGACGCATAGCAAGGCAGYCTCATTTAACAAGTTCCCTTGAACGACCTATACAGATTGATTGATAATAATTGACAATTATTGAYGATAAATAATGGATGATCAAATACACCCCCAGCTGCGAGCCAAACCAATCAAATTYAGGATCGTTTTATGATGTAAATTTTATGTACACTAAGCGCTCCTGCAACGGTTTGAGTTTCACCTTGAAAGAAAACTAATTGTGTCTTAAAAGCACTAAGAACGCCGACAGTTTAGTAGAGAAAACATGTTCTTGGATTGAAATCTTATCTTTTGAAATCAGAATAATCCAGCTGAAGTGGATGACAAGAGGAAGATTTGACGAGTTCACATCAATGCTAGACGCACAAAGTACTAGAACTCCAGGCGAAACTCCAGGCTAGATTGTACATATATTCCTTGATTGAGGTTAGTATGTTTGTTATGAACGCAAAATGTCAAGGTGATTAGTTATATACACATATGACCGGGTAAGATTAAGTAWAAATGAGAAATGAACCTCTCGGTGTGACGCTCACAGTCATTTTATATAACATTAAAGCCGCAAGAAACCTCGTTTGTTCTTTAGTGGGAAAACTTAGGTTGATGTTAATGATAATGTACTGGACTGCAATTAGCACTCGCAAACTGCACTAAGACGGTGATTATTCAGAGTTTTTACAATCATATATTAGACCATAGTTTACAAGCACTTCGTGCATCTGTAGTGAGCCATGTTGAGATTCGGCCAAGTTGCATGCAGTACTGAACGGCTAATGCTGCCGCGTGCCAATGTAATTGTTGTTGTTCACTCTGTTGTCGTGTGACTATTTTCCATCTATTATCCAGTTTACTCCCTAATCATTGTCGTCCAAAAATTTGCTTAGCAGAGTTTAATTTTTACAAGCTAAAGCTGGCATGCTGTTTACATTCTTTCAGTCTATAACCTGATACATTCAGTTGGCTTATTACTTCAGTTGTCATTGCTGCTGTTGTCCTGCCGGCAGGTCGTTATTGTTTCAGTATTTTGTTGTGTAGAATAATTTGTTTTGTTGTTGTTTTATTGTTTGTGTTTCACTGTTGGTGCGGTTTTTGTTTCTGTCGTGTGCGAGATATCTGTTTTTCTTTCTTTTCTCTCTTTCCTGGCCRTAAAGCATGCTATATTGCAGTGTTAGTATAACCGTTTTATTCACGCTCTCTAAGTATACTTCTTCAGTAGTCGCTTCATACTCACTGCTCTGCCCGGCGGACACGTGAACTGGAATATACTGGTTTCGGCTTGTTGGTTCTCTGCTGTCTGTGCTTTTTTCTCGGCGGATTTTCTCGTTTTCCTCCCTCCCCAAAATCAACACTTTATTTCGGTCCCGCTTATACCCTTAGGCCCACTATATCAGTGGGAAAACTGATAAATCAATCAGTCAAATTTTCCCTCCCTCCCCCTAATCTGTAAACTTTGCGGTTTTGAAGAAACATCTAAAATTCGGTTGAGTAGCCAGACCAAGAACAAAGACAAACCYAAGTGTTGACAAGATTCGCTAAGTAGTATCCAGATTATACATRATACTGAGTAAACCACCGATGAAACTGACAAACATCTGGTATATCTTGTAGATGCACTTGCTGATAACCGCATTTCAAATTGATTGCTTTACGCCTCTACGTACTTATGGGACACATAGAACATCAGTTGTGTAATGTACGCATCAAGCGCAATTAGTAAATCCTTTCCGCTTAATAATCTTCTTTGGGCCAGGATTTCTCTGTGCACTCACTTGTGCCATAGTGGTTTTTGGGCTGCATTGCGTGAGGCTGTTTCAGTGCGCGTGTAGCCTTCGGGGGTAAGAGTGTTAGGTGTTGTTGCCTAAGGGCGCTGATGGCTTGTTTTGTTGCTTTGCCTTGCCATGGAGTTAGCAAACAGGAAGCCATCTTTCATGGTCYCTTGTCACCATTAAACCTTGCCAAGAGGATGAAACACGGATGACTGACATCGCTTAAGGTGGYTTCTGGGTCGTGTTATTGGTGAGGCGTAATTGAGCCAACATACGGAGAAACCGTCAGCGRTTATCAACAGGAATTTCAGACAAAGCATTTTCGAAACCGAAAAAAACGCGCTTCCATGCTGAGAAAAAAATTCAAAGCAGATTTCGTGCCTACCTGAACAGATCGTGATTCAACAAGGAAGGCGCAGCCAGGAATCGCTTATTGTTGTCATCATCCAAATTGGGTCAATTTTAACATTCCGCTAAACACAAACTTGATACTMTTGACCTTCAAATCGAAACCGTTGAAATACTCCATCAGGGGAGAATAAGAGGYAGGGCCAAATATGGCTTCCAAAGGATGAACAGGCATTTGCGCACAACAAGGACGAGAACTATGTGTCAGCGTGAGACTTCACGTGATTCAAACACCAACAGAAATATTCCTGATATTTCCCTACGCTTTGAGCAAAAGACGGCCTTCTCAAGTTTACYCAAGATTAAGTAAAACCAGATGAATCGTAATTTTTGCGATTGCGAGGGTATTAGCCTCGAGGCCTTGGAATTGTGCGTTTCTTATTTCTACCCGAAGAAATAGATGACAGTGAAACGTATAGAGTCACTTGGATGTATTCGTTGATCTGAACACTCTGGTTTCCCGCGCTGTCTCACTTGACTTTTTACCGATTTCTACCAATGAGGAAGTCGAATCCAGTGTTACTTATGACCAGGTGTCTTTAAAATTTAGGTCTCGAAGTTTATTCCATAAGGCATGAGGCAACAACCAAATTATGTCGTTGTTGGCTGAAGATGCTGATAACATRCTGTAGCGAATTACATGAAGCCTGAGTAGCGCTTTCTGTGCAGGTGGACAATTAGTGATATTTAATGCATTTATGGAACAAGTGGTATTATCTCATGTGAGTATTCAACGGCGGAGGGAATAATCACTGAATACATTTGCTATATTACATGCTGTAGATTGTAAAGTTTATTTGAATCATCTTTTACATACTTAAAAAAATAATCTACATCGGATTTACTGCCTATTCTTTATTGTTTTTACACTATCACAAAAATAGATACACTATGTAAAATTAGCCATGCAATTTCTCAGTAAATTCAATCAAYTGCATCCTTACACATGCATTTGTCATAAACTTTAAACTGTGTAAATTGGTGTTTTTTTAGTGATTAATAATCAAAAATAATTAGACACAGGAAAAGATCAAAGGAGAATAGGAAAAACTCTGAAAAAACAACCCGAAAACAAACTGAACTATTTTTGTTGTGTCAAAAATAGGCAGACGTAAGCCGTTCCACTAAGGCAAGAGGAGAAAGCTGGACACTAAAAGACAAAACGAATCCACTAAGTTTGAAAAAAAAACCCAATCTAGTGGGCACGCTCTACTGCATGAGGTGACACGGAGAGAGCTGGAAAGCACTGTGAAAGATAAACTAAAAAGGATAGAAGTCTGAAGAAACAAGGTCAAAGGTAAAAAAAAAATAACCCCACCCCACCTCTCAAGGGGAGRTGCTTCTAGCTAGAGAATCACCAGTGAAATGCAGTTAGTTATCGAATCTAGGATGATAGACTCGTTTTGGTAGGGTGTCATTTAAAAACATCATTTCTTTTTGAAACTAGAACCAGGGTTTGTTTAGTCATGAACCACAATGTACCACCACAAACCACCAACCAGGACACACTCGCAGTTCCTGATGATCAGGCCGGAAACATATGCACCCATGCACCAATACACCCCCTCGAATTTCTTTAGTTATCGTTGGCCAATAGTGAGCACAGGTTGGGATGGTCGTTGTTTYCACGTTGAGTGGTTGATTTGACCTGAAAGTAAACTAGTGTACCGCGATAACCTCTTGTAATGATAACATGTAGCCATTAAAACCTGGGTGGTCTGGAGAAGGCGGGAAAATTCGCACGTATCCGATCCGAAGAAAGCCAAGATTTTGAAAATATGAAATGTGATCACTCGTTCGTAAGATGTATTCTTGATAGCAAACATGTTASAGCCTTTTTCAAAGAATAGTGTTTATTATTACAGCGCGCAACATGGTAAATGAGACAAGGAATCAGTACTGTATGTATTAAAGATTAAAACTACGCCGGTGYTTTACTTACGTTTTTGATATCCGCCAATATGATTTTTAGTAACAGTTATGCGAGATTTTAAGAACTGTTTAAATTTTTGGTGGATGGATAAGAAAAATAAAAAAATTCAAAAGAATATTCGAGAAGACTAGATAAACCGAGACATTGAGCTCAATTTACCGAAAAAGGAGGAAAAACGAAAACACTAAGTAAATATCGGACAAACAAACAATCAAAATAGCTAAAGAAAACATGGAATAATAAGCCATTAACAAAATAAAACTCAGTCAAGGAGAAAAACTTCATTTTCATGCAGAAAKGGAAAAGGAAAACAAAAGAATTGAAACAGTAGATTTGCAAAAATACATTGCACGTATATATGTTTTTTCTTATTGAACTAAGTACGACAATAAAAAACGATCTCTAAACTAATTCCTACATAACGCTAGCCTAACGAGACACCCGTAGCCATCTTTACGATCAGATAAGCTTGATATGATTGCAAAACATGACATGGATCCAACATCAGAAGATATGAGATCTTTACCTGTTGAAGTAATGAGTCTGCTCGTCTTTGGGAATCTGTCTTTCTAGTGGGGGTAAATCCTTCTTGAACCTTAACTGTTAAAACACGGCTATCTTAAAGGATRTTGCTCGATTCACATGGCGAGCCGGGAGAGCTGTAAATTGGTTTAGAGTAAATATTCCATCATATTCTGCCCTTAAAACAGAGGCAGAAGTTGTAAAAAGAAACGCCCTGGAAGTTGATAGGATTTACATCTGCGGTTGGGCGACGACTTTGCAATTCTGCAAATTCCTTCAACTTTATTTCAATCGTACTTTCTTAGTTAATTGACTTGAACAAATATCTTCCTCCAAATAGGAAAAGTTGCTTTTTTCGACAAACGGAAGATTTGGTTAAGGAAAATATCGAACGTTATTATTTTTTTGTGATTCAGTTTTTGCGGGGACAAGTTTTACGGTTTTGAATCGGTGCTATAACTTGTACAAAGATTTTCCTTGAAAGCTATAAACTACATTCTTTTTTCGAAAAGCTGGTCCTGAATAACACCGCACAAAAAATGAGATATTTTCCAGCTTTATAGTAGCGCCAGTATTGATAAGTTTGTACAAGTAGTGCGTCATGGTACAGACAGACAGACAGACATCGAATAGTCACAACCTCAGATTTAATTAAGCTCGGTTAAGTCTGTTTAGGATTCGTAACCCATAAGGTCAACGAGAAAAAWGACCATTAAGCATAAAAGCTCCCAGACAAACCGTTGAAATCACTATCTCAGAGAATCACAGTCAAAATCGTATGACAAGATGTCTGTTATKTGAGAGTATCCATAGTGCAATGGGGTAATAGTCTCCGTTCGATACAGACAACTACTGGTCAATTCTCAATCCAAAATAATTGTAAATCTTGAAGGGATGTTAAAATATAATGATAGATATCTTACAGTAAAAGAGTTGGATCTATAGCTCGCTCGTGTAAAAAGATCTACAATGCGACCATGGCCAAATATAAATCGATTTCTCAACGATCGGGCCACTCTCACTCGGCGGCCTGTCCGGAAGTCAGATGGTCCATGTGACAAGGGCACCGGAAACTTGCCCTTCATTCCGCGGCATTTTCTCTGCTCTATATTGTATTATAAGTAGCTTGCGTGGGAGACAAGATTACTATACGAACCACAATACTCTGCGACTCAATTCTCTGAGTTGATGTTTTGACCAGTTGTGCAGAACACACCAAGGTATAATCAGGCACCACGCGTGTGGCTCAGGATTGGAAGCGAACGACTGTAWAACTAAACACCGCTGTCTTGTACGTTCATTCGTACGTTACTTCCTGTGAAGTGCGGAGTCTCTGTGCTTAGTAAGTCGGATGTTTGTGGTAAGATCTAAGGAGTCCTAACTGTCTACTAACCAGTCGAAAATTGACTGCTGATGTAACTTCCAAAGTGGCACTCGTTTCTTTAGACGAATTCTACCGATATTGTACTTCTTTTGAAAAACTACAAAGGAATGTCAATAATTGTTGTCTACTTGCTGAAACTGCTGAGCTAGGTGATTTCTATTTTGAATGAAGAGCGGTTGTTTTAGACGAGTGGAATTGATGGTTTCAACCCAGGAGGGTTCGATAACGCTTATGCTAACAATATCTAGGTAAGTGTATGGCGTAATTAGGTTATCAAATGAGGGTATGTATACATATAAAGCGAGTATGATACTCAGTCACTGATCTTCTCCATTGGGGGCTTTGAATAGACGGCTTCCAAGGGTTCAAGATTCGCATCTTCAAGGGTAGCAATTCGCACGCAATCAGAAAACGAAACAAGAAGCGGCGGTCAGCTTTAGACATAACATTATTTCAGTTATCTTGAATCGAAATGTGTTTGTCTAACAACACAAAGAATTCCGCTAGAATAAAAAAAAATTCAAAATGATCGTGTTTGGCGATATATTTTGTTTTGTGTTGGTCAACTATAATCTTAAAGCCGTCTCAGTGACCTGAATAGTCTGTCAAAGGCCATCACCGAGGATGTACTCTAGATATCATTTACCAGTATTATGGAACACTTCAATCATACCCTACAAGCTCTACTTTGTTTTCTGAGTGTCTGAGAAACGATATTACCGGTATATTAATGCAAGTCCATTGTTGCGTATTTGATTCAAACCACGAGGCCCGCTTGCCCGGTGCTCAGCCCTTCACAGAAACCATTACAAGYATTCTTGAAATTAAATTAACGCTAATTGATAATTTCTTATCAGTTAAGGATCAGTTTTTATACTTTGGATCGTGGATTTGTCTTGTTGAACAGGCTTTCGTTCTCCAGATTGAGTTACATCGATTAGCTTGTTCAGTAGCAAGTGTTTATTTTTACTGTGGCCTTTGGAACATTCCGTTTGGCTTTGAAGCCCGGAAAGTCTGTTCTAGATTTCCCAGAGCAACTTAATTAGATTTTGCGCTCACACCTCTTTCGCAAGCGCGCAAAATGACTWTAACTTTGTTTATTTACATCTATAATTGGCAATTTCGAAAAATTTAATCTTTAATTAAGACATCTCTCTTAAAAGTTGCCTATTAAAAAAAACGAAGATAAGCCTGATGACAAATATAAACTATGGTCTCGAAGACCGACCTAAGATACTGTGATCAGGAAAGAGCCCATTTTCGCATTTTGTTTTTGACATTTTGAGAAGGAATTTCTGGCAGTTTGAATTTTAGCACTTTGTGAAACTTCCGACATTTGAAGTGGTTGGATTGAAGCAATCTGACACTTCTTTTGCATGCCGAAATTACTTTGTAGTCTGTTTGCAAGGTATTTGTTCAAATGATGGCTAGCTTCAGAGTGCGGYATTTACTGGAAAATGGCTCAGTGTCCAGGCACATGCATTCTCGTTATTAATATTCAGTCCTGATGAASACATATTGTAATTCGTACAAGTCATTAAGTGATAACAGATATGAAAATTGGTATGTAACGCTTTGACAAGTTGGTACATCTTTTACTCCGACGAAGGACTAGCGTCCGAAACGTCAGTTTTTTCATCTTTTCACGGTGTATAATTTACCTTTTCATCATTACTGTTTCATTAGRAACACCGACGCAGCTCACACCAGTTTTTAGCTAGTTATATCTTTTTAAACCAATCCTAAACAGTTACACATTAGTTGCCGATCACCATCCGAAATTTGAGACTTTTAAAACTTTAACTTTCTTGGTGGCAGCTTACTGCTTTAATATATACATCACATAGACATGCTGTTTATARATGAAATGGCATGTCAGTCTGTCTTGTGGCGTTTAGTTCAACACAGTAAGTATATTGGCTGTAATAGTTCACCTATAGCTGACGGGTATTTATCACAGTTAGAACGGCACAAATTGAAATGTAGATTTAACAGCACGATAACATCGGTGTCGAAGTCAAATCAAAAATTAATTTTCATCCATGGAGATTATTTTTCGGTTATTTTTTCTTCATTGTGCCCCCCCCCCCCCCCCACTTATTGATATACTTAGGTATTTTGACATTAGAACAGATGGACAGCTTTTACCAGGTCACGCCTTTGATAGAGTTGCCGTTGTTTTTTTTTTTCGTATGAGATTTCTAGCAAAAGCTAGTCAAATCTTTTCAAAGACATAAACCCTCTGGCAACCGAAGATTTGAACAAAAAACGCACACACAAAAATATTGTTCCTATAACCTCTATAAGACTGCAATGAACCGGTCGATGTTGCAGTGAACAAACCACAAGAATTTTGTTCGATTTTTTTTTTTGTACGAAAAGCAAATTGCCAAGTTTTCTTTGCATACTCGTGTTTACAGCAAGATTTTATCCATTCCAAAGTGCTGCGAACAAATCTTGACTTCTAAAAAGACAGCTAAATCTTCTCGGAGTTCGATGTAAATAACTTATTTGACACGAACAGTATACCATACACTAATGGCGATGGTTGTTTTATATAGTGACATATCATACAAGTGTTTATAGTTATGCAGTAAACTTCAGACCTATTTCCATTTACCTGTCCATCGCGTCCTATTGATAAACCTTTCTATGTACATAGATTTGACGTCTATTAGGTCCACAAAGCGGGCCTTCAATCTAGCAATACCCTGCAAAAAGGAGCCGACAGGCTACCTGTGTAAACACCAATATCAAAGCATTGTTTGTAGTTGGACTCAACTTAGAAACTTAGAAAAGTGATTCTACTTTGTCGGCAGCTTAGAACAGAACGATTAGAGATACTTTTATCGCGGGGAAAAGCTGTTAGTTTATTTTAATGAACGAGATTTACATCCCTAAAGACGACGGAAATGAAACRAATGACCCTAAACTAAAAGTTCGACTTTAGAGACTTTGATCAACAAGAAAAACTTYATTAATTCGTCGCGAGAAGTTGATTGGATTTTTAGTGTTCTTTGTACGATTACACTACAGTTTCTTTGTTTTCGAGAAAAAAAGACTGTTTTCGCAGTTGTAAAATAATAAAGAAATGAATAGCTAAGGTTTTTGGTTCATTAGCAGTTTTTATTAGGAACGTGATTAACGGCAAGGGCACTGCCTTTTTCGTCGAACCGAGTAGCTTCCGATTTCCGTTCCGCTTCGCCTGGATGAAGAATAAGAATAAGAGTGACGTGATCTTTGATATGCGTGTGAATAAGACTCAAAACCGCTAGCCTTTTTCAACTAATTTGAATAGATTGTTATTAAATTTAGACCTCATTAGTAAAGCAGAGACTTCGAAATATTCTTTAATTGCAAAGGACACGCTAGCTTTGTTTTAAGGCCAATGATAATTGTATCCAAGCAAAACCCTGGTGTTGGAGTGTATTTTTTGTGTGATGTTGAGTCTGTTACTACAATAGCTCGACTCATTTTAAAGCATAACTTAATTCGTCAACAGCATTTGAAGGCTGAAACAACGCTTGATTGATAGCTGCTTACAACCGGTTCCTCTTAGAACCCCTGAGGCCACATTATCTATATTCATGAGCCAATAACATATGAGGCCATCTACTCGCATTCTTGACTCTCTCTCGCTCCTCAAAACCGCAGTCGATGAGAAAGGCATTTCTGCCCGCGTTACGAAAATCATCATTTATTGAAAAACCTAAGACTCTTTGGATTGACTTTACAAGGATTCTCCCTGAATTTTGAAGGTTTTACAAAGTTTTTCAAGAATAATGATCAAGATTTTTTGAGGCTTGAAAATATCTGAACAGTCACTCTTTAATTTCGGATAACTTTGGACCACAAGTGGCTCACGACTTTACGAGAAATTCGACTCTGTGGGATCATATTTCACTCAAAATGGTTAATATATAAAGGTAAGACATTTGATTCTTAATAGTTTTTCAAACATCACGACGTAGTTTTGTTTTGTTGTTTGAGCTTAGATTTGACCGTGGTTTGAAAAGTAATTCAGTAGACATTCGTCGAGTTCTTTATATACCTCCAGCTTAAGATACGTAACAACTTTCTGCAATTCTATAAGAAAACTCTTAATTTTGAAATGGTTGATCCCAAAAACGATCAAAAGTTAGCCAACTTTGACTTTATCAAGACTTTTGTTTCAAACGAAAACGCGTCTAAGGTCTTTATAAAATTCTTGTTAGACTTGATCCAAACCGCAAGAATGCCTTTCTAAATCTCCCAAACTACATCTGCTTTTTGATCAAAATTGATGTTTTATGAGGAAGAAATCAAAAGAAAAGAGCTTTTTACGACTTAATGGTAATTATATTTAATTAAAAAGAATAAAGAGGCCATCTTATTTACCACTTTTTCATCACTTTGCTGTCGCTTTCATTTTATCATCGACCTCGTTCCCCCAGTGTTTGACACTAGGTGTATCCAAACATAAAGACGTACATGACAGCCTCAAACTATTTGTCAAGACAACTACAGTAATAAAAAGATAAGTTAATTAGTAACCACGATCGAGAGTTAATCGGCCCAGCTGGAACAGCACGGATTATAAATGAGCATCGTACGGGAATTCATACTCATGCATTGCCCTGAAAATTATTTTAAATCTCATTGCATTTCGTATAGAAATGAGTTTTCAGAATTATCGAGTTATTTTCTTGGGGAAAATTTTTTTGAAACATATAGCTAAAGTTTGTGACTAATTTAAAACCAATTTATTSCTGACTTTTTACGTCACTACGCGCCCAAACCTCTGCTCAACGCCTCGCACATCCGATCGATTTACACGATATTTTACCCAGGTTTAATCGAACGATATTAGAAAGGTTTGTCCCTATAACTTTTGGAAACCGTCACTGAGCGGTTTGGAGCAAACGATAGCGTCTTTAGCTACAACAATAAATATTGGACATCAGCACTAAAGTTCTGATTGAATATTAAGAACTAATGTTATGCCTAACTGAGACCGCGGTCATTTGCTTCAAAAAGAATTGGGAATTTTTTTCCTGATTATTACTATTGCACAATGGGTATGAAATCCAAGTTTTCCAGTCGGAAATGTCCTCGGAATTTGTATAGATAATGATCAAAAGAACAACGGTGATATATCTTTTTCTGTCTTCATCAATCATTCCAGCGCCTATGCCAAAGTAARCATATTGATCCGCTGGCTTGTTGGTACACTGTTGGTCTAAGCAGACTTCATTCAAACATTCAATATTTAGCCTTGTTGAATCGGCACAAACAGATAACAGTTGTGTTACACGGATTCGAGATTTTAATCCCTTCTTAAGTTCTTTTTGCCTCTTATTTTGGTGTCGTGAGATATATTTGTCAGTTAATGAATACCGTCCTTTCAACCGAAAAATTTCCAGTTGTGGTTAAGCCTTATTCTTGAACTCGACCTTAAGTCAAAAAATAATTTCTTCGGACTCACTCAAGAACTAGTCATCTTTGTTCAAACACTTTAAGGAATACTTTATTTAGCCTTACAAAAAAAACTTATTTTGCCGCTAAAATATTAAATAGGTTTATTCAATGCACATCAACTCTACCTCGACGAGTGAAGGTTCGCCATTTTGATTAACTGTTGTGCATAGCTGGTACTCCTAAATAAACTGATTGTGAGTGCACTAGGCCAAGGCTAAACGAGGAAACATGTTTCCAGAAACATGTTTACCGCGCGCATGTTTCCTCGATGTATCCCAGTTTAGCCACATGCGAAACATTGTTGCGAGCAACAAATTTTGCTTCCAAGACGCAAAAAAATGTTTTTCCTGTGCGGCAGAAACATTTCATGTTTCCAAGACGCATGGAAACATTGTTTCCCGATGTTTCCTGATTGTTTTGCCACCTTAGGAAACATTTAGGGAAACATGTTTCTGAAACATGTTTCCTCGTTTAGCCAGGGCCTACAACTCTACGGATTGCGTGTGCTGTGCAAATAGAGTGTACACGRATAAAACCTCCCAGCCCAGCATGTGGGACAGTGGAGTGATGACTAACCAGAATCTCACGTAGTGGAGGAAGAATTCATTTCTTTAGTACACGATGAAAACCTGACCAATATATAGTCTCCTAATGAAATATAGCTATGGTTCAGTGAAATGTTGTTGTTAGTTTTAGAAAGATTTATACTGGACTAGTTTTAGTCCTTGAGAGAAAACTGAAGTTTCGGACTTCAGAATCAGGCCAAATTAGCACCTACTTTGCGTGCATAAACGATTACAGTAAAAACAAACATGGAGCATTAATATTATAACCACTGTTACCACCATCAACAACAATACGATATTAACGCCAACRAAATAAAGTTTACAACTTTGCAAAGATACCACAATCTGTAGAGTTGTGTGTACGGATTTGACACAGCAAAATGACAAACTGGCACAAATTTACCATCGCGTTTGTCATCAAACACAAACACACTACAACCCTATGGTCAACGAAGTTAGAGSTAATCCCTTCCAATCCCGTCTCAACAATTGTACTATTGGATACATGCTTCCGTTCTTTTCAAGAGGTGCTATTAAAAAAACTGCCGGCTTTGAATTACATTCTTACATACTTCTGGTCACCTAAGATGAAGAATACAACAATATCTCCGAGATAAGTTATTTGTACTATGTAGTTATTACATACTTTAAGCAAATTGTGTCATTTTTCAAAGCAAGGAGATAATCTCTCTGTCAARTTGAAGATTGTACCACACTCAGTACAACATCGCATGGATCAGTTCTGAAGCTCAGCTCAAACTGACTTGGACCCCACCACTGGACAATTTATGCCGCATTTTCAGTTAAGACTTTATTCTTTTTGGAAAACCTCTTTCGTGGTCGTCCAGTTTTAAGGTTAGCATTGCAATATTTATTAATTAGATACGGCTTCTAGAACACAGAACTATTGGTCACGTCGCATTTCTGCACAAGTGCATTCGTGTGTAATTGATACTAGACTGACTCGGAAATACAATACAGATTTCTTGGAAAAAAAGAACACTTTCTTATGAAAAATTAAGCTAATCTTAACTTGAAATTTTCAAATTTTTGTTTGATTAATTGGCAAAGACAGGAACAGTTCCTGGCTATAGATTATATTATTGTTCATTAAACATGGTATGAAATATTCGTCACGGAATAAAAACTGATACAAAGAAACACTGATCTCTCCTACGAGGCATCCATTTTTTTATCTCAAAACCCTCTCTTCAAAAGACTCTAAGCCGAGATCCTAAAATCATATATTTGTTRATTTTGCTCCTTGAATGAATAAAGATATCATTGTTCTAGCTGAAGAAGTAAGGGGATTATGGAAGTAAGGTATATCGATAGTTAACGACCAATCTATCATCTGCGCTTGTCGATTCCTTTCAAGTGGCTCGCAGTCTCTTGGCCCTCGACCAGTTTTGTTAAAACGTTCACAAACACAATCAAAAAAAATTGCCATTAAAATTCAAGCTAAATTGAAATAGAAAAATTGATTTTATTTCAATATCTTTTTTTAAGAAATGCCGTTTTCTGCGTTAAAGGGACTGTATTAAAAATGTGTTACATTGACAGAGATTTTTCAAGTGTAGTTAGGACGAACATATGCTGCATTTTTTTGGCTTATAAACCAACCCGTTTCTGCAGTTTTCATACATAATGTCCAACCCACCTAAGTTATCTTTTCCGGAGTCGATCATAAGAATTTTTTTGTGGCAATTTTCTGTTTAGATTTTGGTTTGTAACCGTTTTGAAAAATTCGGATGTCACGTGATCGTGAACAAAATCACGCGGTCTGTTGTGGTTTTGCTTCTTCGCCCACTCAAAATTATTGCTGTTTTTTTGCTTGAGAAATATATYCTAGAAGCAAAAATGATTTATTTTTAAAAGTTTTGATAATTTCCATGCACACAACAGTAAATATCGGTTTTTGTTTATAAAAATACATTAAAGCATATTTTCTGGRCTAAAAAGATGATTGATAATTGTCATTGGCACGATATTCATTATTTTGACAGCATATTCCAAATCGCCCACTTTATTGATCCCTAAAATATAAAATCAGACGTCCATTTTCGCTCTCAGATTGTTTTCTTTGCCACTGGCGTTAATAAACATTTCCTCTACTTCACAAACCAAACAACCCATCACTTTAGTGCACCGTTTTTGATTGAACTGTAATGTCACAGTCTGGACTTAATTGTCCTAGCACCGGAGAACTGTCTTTTTGATTACTTTTGAAATTTAAGTAAAGACAGAATGTGCTTTATARGTTGGCTGAAATAATACAGTCCTTTAGAGGAACTGTGGTTGAACTTCACCTTAAGGTGGAACAATTAAGGTACTAAAGGGGCTCGATAGTCTATTCTTTGTTAAGGACAGTTAGGCGCCATCTAAATAAGCAGTTAGATACCGTATCCAATGGAGTTTAGGAAATAAAAACAGATAGAAGAAAGAAATTGTTTATAAAAAAATAACCACTAACGGCTAAAGAGGCGGAATAACCTGATCTGCTTTYAGTTGACGAGGCAAGGCTTTGAACTTTTCATGTAAGTAAACGTTGCTTGTCCATAAGTGCTATTTTAAAAGATTTATGTAATATTTTTAAATTCCAGCTTTATATGCTTTCTTCAATATTGGTTAAGTAGGTGAAAACGTGCCTTGAGAGTCAAATTTTAAATAACTTTTCCCTTTTACTTTTTAWGTTTAAAAGTGTCTTGTCAAAAAGCATTTGGATTCGTGAACTCGTCAAAAAAGAAAAAAATGGAGAAAATAACACTTTAGTTGTAATACAAAGGTTTCAAAAAAAATCGATATGCCTGCATTTAGTCATTTTTATCAACGCTTCATTGTATTCTTTGAACAAAAGAGTCGTAATTTTGTTTTGTTTTGTCTTTTATTTACATGCTTTTGTCATTCAATGAATAACTCCATATTTTTCACTTGTGAAATTACTTAGAGGAAGAGACGAAACAGCTCTTTTGTCATTTCCGACACATTTTTCTTAACTTTTTAGTTAAGTAAAAACTCCTTTAGGTAATTAATTTTTCTATATTAACTGTTTTCATAAGATTGTAAAAAGAAAACTTTTGCTAATAGAGGTATTCACACCAACGAAATAGTTTTTTAATCCGAAATGTAAACTTCTTAAAAAAATGTCCAAGTATTTTAATTTCGCTTCATTTTTTTGTTGCATATGCTAAATAGACACGAATATTTCATTATGAAGCAACTTGGAAAGTAAACACGTTTTTTTTTATGTGTCATGATATGCTCTAAAAAGCCAGAAAAAKAGCAACCCCATGACTGACATGTTTACTTAGCATAAAAATAGCATAGCCATCCATGACGACTTTTAGACGCCTCATCTTCAAATTTTCCCTCCCTACCATATCGGAAATTAAAGATTAGTATTAATGTACAAATTCTACTGGCATAACGTTACTTTCCTCCGCTTTTATGCGGTGAATGACTGAATTTCTCCGGCATGCGAACGACTTCCGGAATTAGCATTTGAATGGCTTGTTTCCATGACAAAACGTCAATTAGGTTGTCTGTCATATATTCGTCATGGTGCAAGGAATGCTCAAATCCCTCGGGGATACTGGAGGTCATTTGTTCACTGCTCAAAATTTCATAATATGTCAACTGAGCGTTTCTAGAATGGGCAAGTTCACAAAGCGGTCTCAAGTGCATTTGTAGCATTTCTAATTAACGAAACTCACGAATACTTGATAATTTTAGTATGAATTGGGGGAGATTTAAGGCATCTAAAACCAATTCAATCAAGTTATATCGCCAAGGTGAAAGGTATATAGAGAGACGAAATGTGTTTGACAAATACCTTGTTAATTGCTTGAAAAGTTGTTGTGATTTGATTAATGACTTTGGTTGTTTTTTTCTCTACTTTCAGCTCTACCTAAAGTACTTTGAATTGACTTCCAAGATGCGACGTAACCGCTTTGTTTTGACGTTTCTCATRCTTTTGAGTGGACTCTCAAAAGTTAGCGAAAGTAAGCTCATAAAGATGCCGAGACAAAGATCAAGCAATCAAGCGGACGCTCGCAAACCTATTTCTGTAATYAAAGATGTTGTACCTACATATACTCTTGAATATCGATCACAAAACCCAAAAGAAGTKAAATTTACCAGTGGAGGAATTTATCAAGCTTCTATCGAAGAAATAACTCCGTTGGAAACTAGAATAAAATGTGATTTAAAAATGGGAGTTTACTCACAGAACGTCAAAGTTGATTTTATCATCACTCGTGGAAACGAACAAGGTGCCTTCAGAGTCAAAACTCGCCGGGTTACAGACTTTTACTTCATGGATATAATCAATGTTAAACGGTTAAACAGAGAAAGTAATCCAGTTTATGAACTAACTGTGGTAGCTCAGGATTCTGCTTCGAAGAGAACACTAGACACCACAAAAGTAAACATTAGTGTGGCGGATTCTAACGACAACCGGCCAATATTTTTGGAAAAGAACTACATTGTTTCTCTTTCCGAGGACACGGCCATGCATACATCGATTGCTAGAGTGCAGGCTGTTGATGCTGATTCTGGTCCAAATGGATTGGTTTATTTTTCATTCAGAGAAAAAACTACACATTTTGCTATAAATCCCACTTCAGGAGTTGTTACTGTTACTCGAAAGCTTGATAGCACAAGGAGCAAAGTGCACCGACTTACAATTGTAGCTCGTGATAGAGCTTTAGTCAAGCCGAAAAGTACGAAAAGCGGAAAGCTAATCATAAAAGTAATTCCTGTGAACCAGTTTTCACCTGTGATATCTATCRAACAACAGCTGTCCGGTATTGATGAAGGAATTTCTGGGGTTGTTTATGCAACGTTGTCAGTGACTGATAATGATAAAGGAGTCAATGGTCATATCGATCGAGTGCAGATTACATCAGGAAATAATGATGGGGTATTTGGGATTAAATCTCCAACGAGAGATAGCAATAATTTCACCACTGACTTGATGATTGTAAAGCCATTGGATAGAGAGAGTGCTCCTTATGGCTACAACATCACCATCACTGCTTTTGATGCTGGGTCACCAAGAAAAAATAGCTCCATCTCACTGAGGGTCTTTGCTAAGGATGTCAATGACAATAACCCTGAATTTGTCCAGCAAAGTTATACTGCCAAGATATCTGAGTTAGCTCCACCTTTTACAACTGTTGTATATGTTTCAGCAACAGACAAAGATRCTGGAAATAATGGAGAAATTTTGTACTACATTACAAAAGGCAATGATGGAGGAAAATTCAAGGTCAATTCTGTTACAGGCCAGGTGTACACAACTGGATATTTAGACTTTGAAAGTAAGCAAAGTTTTGATCTTCAAATTGCAGCTTTGGATGGAGGGTCTACTCCATCTCGACGGTTATCGCATGTCCAAGTTTTTATTCAAGTTGTCGATGCCAATGATCATGATCCAGTCTTCAAAGAATCATCGTACAAGAAGGATCTGTATGAGGACTTGACTGCTGGCACTAGTGTCCTATCTGTTAGTGCTAAGGATAAAGATTTCAGCAGCAATGGAGAAATTCAGTACAGCATTGCAAATATAGAACCTGTGCCATTTTCTATTGGAGCTAAAACTGGTATCATAACAGCTACCACTAATCTAGACAGGGACAAAGGACTTCAAGAAGTTATTCATCTCAAAGTGAGAGCCTCAGACTTTGGCTCTCCCATGCGAAGGGAGACTGAGACAATCATAAAGTTTAAAATCCATGCGATGAATGACAATCCTCCAATTCTGAAACAGCACAATTGCAATGTTAAGCTAGATCGTGATGCTCCTCCTGGAGTGCTGATTGCAACATTACAAGCTGTAGATGTTGATGTTAGTAAACAAAAGCAAAGTCTTGCCTACAGGTTTACATTTGGCAACACAGGAAACACCTTCAGKCTTGACAGTAAAACTGGTGAGTTGAGGACTAGTAAAACTCTTTACAGTGCACAGACAGAGTACAATCTCTACATCAAAGCCTTTGATGGTGTACAGGACTCCCCCGATAGCCATCCAGCTATTTTTAAAGTTCGAATTGTGAGTGGTCGAGAGGCAAGAAAGCTTCAAAATCATGTCCACACTAGTTGCAGTGCAGTTTCTTCACATTATACCAATGCTCTGAAACAAATAGAAGAACAGAAAAAATTTAGACCGATTCCTCCTGTGACTAGATATCGGGTTAAGCTTCRCAACAGACATGCTCCTGTGTTCCGCTCCCATAATCAAAGAGTATATATAAAAGAGAATGCAGCAAATGGCACAGTACTTGCAAACCTGGTAGCCACAGATCAAGATAAAGGATATAATGGACTTGTGCTGTATTCAATTGTTAATGGTGATATTGACAGCGTTTTTGGCATTAACATGTACACTGGAGAAATATTTACTAGAATGGGCCTGGATAGAGAAAATAGAGACTCATATACATTGAATATCTCAGCCTCTGACTGCGGCAAAAGACACAAAACAGCATACACCACTCTGAAAGTTAACATCCTAGATGTTAATGACAACAACCCAGTATTTATCAAGCCTGAATATGATGTCAGACTACCAGAGAATGTTACTGTTGGACAGTCTGTCATCCATGTCAGTGCTGTTGACCAAGATGAGGGTTCCAATGGGAGGGTAACTTATCATCTAGTAAGTGATTTTGATGGTAAGTTTAGAATTGACCAGTCAACAGGTTTGATTACTGTTGCTGCTCCTCTTGATTATGAAGAGAGATCAAGTTATTCCATTGAAGTGCAGGCCCTTGATGATTCCAGTGATGACCAGAAAGAAGGCCGCGCGGTTGTGCACTTGACTGTTCTTGATGTCAACGACAATGCCCCAATAGCCAAGCCAAACCAATTCAATGTGTCTATACCAGAAGATCTTCTGGTTGATGCAGTAGTTACAAGTATTTTAGCCGTGGACCGGGATTCAGGGAAAGGTGGRGAAATCATGTATTCGTTTGAAAAACGAACTAGGAAGTTCAAGATCGACGCAGAGAGCGGAGTAATAAGACTGCGACGAAGATTGAACTTTGAGGTGCAGTCGGTTTACAATCTCACAATTACTGTCTCGGATATGGGATCCCCAGGGTTGTCTTCCAAGGTTTATGTTATTGTTAATGTACTTGATGTAAACGAAAACTACTTGAAACCTGTGTTTACAGGCGGGAAAGTCCTTAAAGCTGCTGTTTACGAGAACTTGGAAGCAGGAACAGTAGTTTTACATGCCACGGCAACGGACAAGGACTCTTGGTACGTGAAGTACGCTATCATTGATGGTACAGGGGTGGATAAGTTTGTTATTGACCCCGATACGGGTGCGGTTAGAACCACGCAGAGACTTGACCACGAAGAAGCGGATCACTACTGGCTGACTATACAAGCAAAAGATGGCGAAATTCGTCCCTTGTTTACCAATATTCCAGTGCTCATAGAAGTACTGGACGTCAATGACGAAGCACCGTACTTCAAGCCGTTGATGTACTATCCATCGGTACCGGAGAACCAACCTGCAGGAACAAGTATCCTGAAGCTAACGACCATCGACCCTGACTCGGATGGCTCAAAGCTGATTTACACCATAGTCAAAGGCAACGAAGATAACATCTTTACCATTGATCGAAAGACTGGGTTTATCACAACCGTAAAAGAACTCGACAGAGAGTCTGTCAATGAACATATGCTCAGTGTAATGGCAACGGATGGTGGCATTCCCCCTAAAAGCGCCACTGTCAGCTTTACGGTGAAAGTCACAGACGAGAATGACCAGTCCCCAGTATTCACAGAGTCTCAGTACGTAGCCACTACGATACCCAGAAGCTCTAAAGACTCACCCTCGGAGGTGTTCCGGGTTCTTGCTACAGACAAGGATGAAGGGTCAAATGCAAATCTGGATTACTCTATAGTCGATGGCAACAAGCTCAAGAAGTTTTCGATAAACGCCAATACGGGGATAATGTACTGTGACACTGAATTGACCGATGGTGAATCGTATGATTTGACAGTCAATGCTGCTGATAATGGGAAACCAAAGAGATCATCTAATGTTACTGTCATTATTGATGTTGTCGAAAGTAATCCTCCAAGTCCAAGCACCCCTGCTTTCTGGGAGAATCGCTTCACAGGGGATATAGCTGAAGACAAAGAAGTTGGTAGCTTTGTGGCGGCATTAGGAGCAGAAGATCTTGACAACGACCTAATAAGTTTCTCCATTGAGTCAGGCAATATTGGCAACAAATTCACTATTGAAAGACTGGGAGGYTTTGTTACAGTTGCTCAAAAACTGGATCGTGAAGAGAGGAGTTCTTATACTTTGGTTGTAAAGGCTTCGGATAATCACAACTCGGCAACAACACAGCTTGTTATCAATGTTTTGGATGTGAATGACAATGCGCCTCAACCAGAGCGACGCGAGTACAGGGCAGACGTGTCTGAGGATGCTCCTGTAGGGAAACTTGTTACCACTGTAAAAGGTAAGTTGTTTATATAGTTATTTGTAGGATGATGCTATGGTTGTTGATGGTGATGGTGGTGGTGATGATGATGATGATATGATGGTGATGGTGATATGATGGTGATGGTAATGGTACTGATGATTGTGATGGTGATGGTGATATGATGATGGTGGTGGTGATGATGGGGATGTTGTAGTGGAAGATTATTACTATTAATGATTATATTGATGATTAATGGTCATCAAATAATCATATRTTATAATTCTTTCCATCCAGCAAACGACCCCGATGCAGGTGTGAACGGCGAGGTAGAGTACTCAATCGTAGGCTCCTCAAAACCCAAATCAGCATCCCTTTTCAAACTCGACAGCGCTTCAGGCAAGATTCTAACTACTGCAGTCTTAGACTACGAGGACATCAGAGAACACGTGTTAATGATCAAGGCGTCCGATCGAGGAAGCCCCAAGAAGGCCACTTTATTCTCTCTAGTAATCTCAGTCTTAGACGTGAACGACCATAAACCACTCTTCGTCCAACCACTGTATGACTCAGAAATTCATATCACTTCTAAGATTGGAACTCCAGTACTCAAGGTTATGGCCTCGGATATGGACGATGGCACCAATGCCAAACTTAAATATACCATTGTTGAAGGAAACGCTAATGGTTCTCTGTCAGTGGATCAGAATTCTGGTGTTGTGAGTGTCAGTAACAAACTGAATCCAAGTATCAAGGAATACACGTTGAAAGTCCAGGCAGCTGATGGCGGGAAACCTTCACTTGCCAGTCAGACTACAGTCAAGGTAAAGCGTGATTCAGTTGAACCCTAGAACTTTTCTTTTTCTTTGAGGTTTAGAGAAAAAGTGGAATTATGATTGAATGACAGAGGTGGAAGGAATATGGGAAAGAAATGGGAATGAAAGGGATGCCGAATCCTACTTCATGTCCAATCAAACAATTTATTTCCTTTGATGGTGTCGAGATTTCAATTTTTTTATTTTTCAATTCTCTTTCTGAACTTTTCATTTTTATTATTTTTTGTTATTTCGAATTTAAGTCCCGTTTYCCCCTCCTAAATAGGTGAAGGTCCGTGGTGTGCTTGAGAGCTTTTCATTCGATAGACCAACATACCGAGCAAGCATAGCAGAGAACACCCCATACGGACAGGCTTTGGTCAGGGTACTGTACAATGGAATCATGCCAGTATATGAAATAGTCCCTTCTTCAAGCCCTTGTTGGAATTACTTCCTTATACAACGTCAGTCTGGCGTGGTTATCAACAAGGTACGAAGATTTTTATTTGGGGAGGAGATGGGGTAAGGGGGGAAGAGGGGTGTATACTAGTTGGGTGTGGGTGTTGAGATGGGGTGCAGTTTTTTCTGGGAACTGAAAGTACCCGGTACGTCAGTGATTAAAATCAACGTTTTTTATTGCTATTTTTGTTAAGACAATTATGGAAAAAATAAGATAAATAGTTACGCATGTTCTCTTTATAAGGCCCTTGATATTATTTTTCACAAACACGGACGTATTTACCGAAGCTAAATGACAGGCTGAATGCAGGCACAAGCATAACGCAAGTCCTAAGATTAGATTTCTTGCTCAGCCGTCTGCTTCGTGCCTTCACTGGCTTATGATTTCTTATCAATGCACAAGTACAAGACCTAATAAAATAGGACACAAAAATCGTGTGTATACTATTAATAATCGACCTGTTAATATCCAGACTCCAAGAAGTCTGCGTTATTTTGGTCATGCCGTGCTGTTGATCCTATGTCGTTTTCCATCCTCAACTGTTGCTGTATTTTGCTCTTAATGTAACTTGCATTCTTATTTTTTTGTCTTACCCGACCAAGGCTTTAAGCCTGCATTGTACAACTTAGCATTTTCTGGCAAAATAGTCATTAGGAAAGGATTTTCTTTCCCAAAGGTTAAAAATAGCCCGTTGCGTTTGTATATTTGTGCACGGAAGGAAAGGCATGTCAGAGATGATGCCTTTTGGACCTAAACACATTAAGATTGGATTGGAAACATCATGACTTTTCTTTATTTATTATCGCTTTGAATACCAAGAGAATGATGGTTTTATAACGCAGTATTACAGCACAGTTTGAATGCTTTATATCTCTCGACCGAATGACCATTTTGAGATAAAGGACCTTCCATTCGAGCTAAGCCTCTTAACTCTTCTTCAAGTTGGTTAAAAATTGGTTAAAAATGGAAACCAAAGGTCGGTCATTAGTCCAGTCTGAGCCCATCGCTCTGTATTGTAAATTCACACTCGCCAGTCAACGTCCTGGATTACGTTGACTTATTTCTTGAATATCAGAAATCCTTGCTCATGTTAAAGAAGCTCAACCTGTGATTCCATTAGAATAAAGTTATCTTTTGGAAGAGCATTGTTTTGTTATAGTTTTTGTGGCTGTTGAACTATTTCAGCGGTAGATGTAACACCGAAGGAAAATAACTAAGTTTATTGTGTATGCCATTTTCTCTGCAAATCTTTTTGTTTATTTACTTCGATTCAGAATTCAAATCCTRGAGATCATTTCCTATCCACATAAGCCTGTAATTACTTTTACATTATTGCCTTCATATTTAATTAGGTCAAAGGTTTTTCTTTTACAAAGAATTTCTAAGATAGTATTATCTTTTTCCTAAGATAGTATTATCTTTTTTCACGAAAGTCGGATTATTCCTAAAACCTGAATACCAAGTCTGCAGAGTTCGAGCCGTTTGTGTAAACTTTAGAATATCTGTACTTAGARTGAATTCTTCCGCAATAAGAAGTGTCCGTGTGAAAGAATTATCTCCTTAATCTGTCTTTGATCTTCCTATTACTTTTTATCAGAAATCCTWTTCTTACGCCCACACAAAAATGCTGACGCCCAATAAATCCTTGCCCATCTTATCTTAACACACGAATTTCACCAAATCTGTTGCCAAAAACCAAGTTGTTCAACTGATTAAAAAATTATTTTCCGCACAATTTTGCGGGGAAAATCTGTTTGTAAAACGAAAAGGGTTTTTTWAAATTCGTCCAGCCTTTTTCTTGTAATAGATGTCAAAATAGGTGTTCGCTAAAGTTATTTGCCTAACTCAAGTCAAAACATCGATTTGATATTAAAAACATTCCAGTGGAAGCCTCTAAATGGTTTCTGACCTTTACTAACCTCTGCCTGAACATGTCTAGAACTTAGATCAGCCGAATTACATTCCTAAACGGCATTTTCTGAAGCAATTCTTCGTGCTTATTCCATCTTCCATCTCTAAATTGATTGGCGTCTTTTCTCTACAGTCATTTTGTTTATACTTCAACGTTTATGTGTCTGTAATATATAGTGATTGTGCAATTGGATTGATCCTTCGTTATTCTAGTTTATTTTTACATTCTTTTTAGTCAAACAGTGGAATTACCYCCAAATAAATACAGTTCAAGAGTGATGTCAAAGTAGCTCTTCCAAGAATGCTGCCTATAAATAGCCGTCTCCCAATCGATTTGCTTTCGATGTGGCAGTTTTTCACGTTGAAAGTCCTCACCACAAAACCACTAACAAACTTCAAATTTATATTAAAGTTGTACTATTAACTTAAACTGGAGCCAAATCCCAATTGAATAATTKAGTTTATTTTGCTAATTGCCATATGTGTGGAAGAATGTCTGTCGTAATTGGCTCAGTCAGGGATTTGGAGTGAATCATTTCAACGCTTTGATTTGACTCAGTGGGCGAAAACATTAGTTTCATACCGATAATGACGAGTTACGGTCAGATGATTGTCGATGTGTTTCGCTATTGTCAACRGTTTCCTTGAACGAGGATTAGTAAAGTTCAAAGGGTAGAGAAGAAATGCTTTAATCTTTCTCTATCTCCTAATCAGAATGTAAAAGAAATTTCGAGTAAAAGAAAAAAGAAAAACATACGATTCCATTAACTTGTAAGTGGGTTGTGATGAGATCAGTGTCCTTAGGGTACTGTGAACTGTTCGGTTCATCTCATTAATCCTGTTTTGCAAGGCCTTATTGATTTATTATTTCTCGTCAGGTTGCATTTGACGCAGAGGCCATCAGCCATTGCAAATTTCAAGTWCGYGCCTCCAGTATYGACGGTCAGCAGTCAACAGCAATGGTGGATGTCCAGATCTTGGATCAGAATGACAATCCTCCTACCTTTGCGCATGACAAGTTTATTGGTCACGTGGTAGAAGGTTTCCCGGCAGGCTCTCCTGTACTKGACGCYAAGGGTAMACCACTTGTCACYAATGCAACAGATATCGATGTCAGTGAAAGTGGTAAACTCACGTATGAGATCGTTGAACTAAGTGCAAGAAGTGCGTTATCTATTCATCCGGCTACAGGCGCCATTACTACCAACAAGGTAATGGTGTTTTCACATTATATTTGTTATTTCATGGGTTGCAGTTAACGGTGTTCGGGGTTGCAAGGCTAGGAATAGCTGCCTGCCAATGGCCACAATGCTGGTCCGCAATTTTAATACTGCCAGGTCAAAAAAACTTTTGAACTGCCAAAATGAAAATAAAATGGTAGGGAAAATTTGCTTCACTAAAATTATTTGCCCTGCCAGAAATAAAAAAACCTGTCTGGACATTTTTATTTGTCTCGGGTTTGATTTCTGGGCTCAGCATCACATGTATTCTACGAGCAGAGTCTCCTGTGAATAGAGGAGTATGTTGGGTCTTTTCCTGTATTTCAGGWTTTTTCTTTTCTCCATGTTCTTCCTCCACAAAGCTCAACCAAACAGTAGCAAAAGGAATACGTCATTATCAGCATCTTACCTAACTCTAACATTTATAGTTTATTATTATTTTCTCTTCAGGTACTGGACTACGAAACTACAGCCTCATACAAGTTCAAGGTCAAGGTTACCGATTCAGGTAGCCCAAGACTCTCTACATTCACGGATATTGAAGTCAAAGTCATCGATGTCAATGATGTTGCACCAGTATTCTCCACCCCAATGTATCATGCCACCATCTTTCTCCCAACCTTCCTTGACACAATGGTTGTTAAAGTAAAAGCCAAAGATGACGACAGTGCAGCGCTGACGAACCTTACGTTTTCATTGGCAAAAGATGACGTAATGGRAGAAATGTTCCAAGTCGGTGTCTTCAGTGGAGATGTTACTGTAAGAGACCCTTCAAAGATGRGACAAGGGAAATACTTGTTGAATGYCGTTGCTAGCGATGGGAACTTGACAAGTCGTGCCCAAGTAGACATCACTTGCAGAGRTCTTCCTGTCAACGCATTACAGTTTAGAGAACCCAACTACACAGCGTCTGTCTTGGAAGGTGTGAGCAGCGCTAAAGAACTACTCATTCCACAAGCCATTGGTTATCCCATTGGGGAGTCCATTACCTTTTCCATCGTCAATCCTTCGGATCTCTTCAAAGTCAACCCGAGCACCGGCGTCGTTAGCATTCTGGCAGACAAGAGTCTTGACCGAGAGACCATCGACTCGTACAAGGTGGTGATCCAAGCACGTGACACCAATATGCCTCCACAGATTGCGCAAACCATTTTGAATGTGATGGTGGATGATGTGAATGACAACAAGCCTGAGTTCATGGGTGTACCTTATTATATTGTACTRCAGCTGGGGGTACGAAAAAACAGCATCGTTGGCAAGGCAACAGCACGAGATGCAGACATCGGAAGTAATGGAGAAATAAGGTTTGCACATTATATTATATATTATATTTGTTCATTTAATTATAGATTACGTATAGGTGAACTTAAGGGTACATTATACGTTCTATTAGGGGGGAATGGGTATTCCCCTGATTCCTCTCCTCTTGCTACTGCTGGAACAGGTCACTTGGTCATCAGTACTCGTCATCATAACCAACTTTGCAGTGGACAAGTATCTAATTTTCTTCTTTCATTTTGCAGATATGTTCTAAAGGGTGGAGATGGCGGTTACTTCAAGATTGATCACAACACCGGTGACGTCATCGTCAGTAAATCCCTAGATGACGTCATTGTTCCCAAGCTCTTCACTCTGGTCGTCGAAGCAAGTGATAAAGGTCGGACTCCTTTTAGTACCGAGGCTGAGGTGAAAATCAAGGTRGTTGACAGAGAGACTCCTGTGTTTGATCAGCTTTCGTTCAGTAAGACGATTCCAGAAGATTCTGCTGTTGGTACTGTAATCACTCGTGTGACTGCAAGAAGTCCTAATGGTGTGGAGGTCCTGTACAGTATTACCCAAGGGGATCCTCTCAATCAGTTCTCCATTGATTTTAAAAGTGGTAAGTTGGACCTGTCTTAAGACCACCAAGTTTAGACGACCACCTGACTTTATAAATTATTTCTTGCCAGTACATTGGAAAATCACTTAGCTTACTTAGCTTACTTTCCTTGCTGATTTTACGTTAAGTCACCAGTTGAACTATCGACCCTTCCCGCACTTCAGTGACCTCTCTCCCATCCCCGACTCCCCCCCCCCCTACTTCCCCCCTTTCCCACACGTAGAAACTTATAAACCATTTATCGTATATTAGGTATTATAACAGTTGCTGCTCCTCTGGATTACGAAGCGATGCCATTGTACAAACTAACTGTCCGAGCCACCGATGCCAAAACCTCAGCTCATGCTGAAGTAGCAGTGGACGTGACGTTAACCGATGTTAACGACATTGCACCAGTCTTTAATCGTTCTTTTTACCTTGCAAAATCTGTCGAGAATACTCCGGTTGGRACTCCTGTGTTAACGGTCGAGGCCTTTGATGGCGATTCAGGAATGAATAAGAAGATCTTCTACAGCATTCAAAATATAAGCAAGGAAAACCAGTATTTCACGATTAACGCGACCTCAGGTGTTCTCTCAGTCGCCAAGTTACTAGACTACGAACGTCACGTGGTTCACGAGATGATCATTGTAGCATCTGATRKCGGGGYTCCTGTGTTGACCGGAGAAACGCGCGTACGCATTGTCCTGGAAGACGCCAATGATAACCCGCCAACRTTTGAAAAGACAATGTATGCTGCATCAATACTTGGTACTGCTGGACCAGGCCACTTCGTCATGCGCGTCATGGCAACCGATCCTGACGACGATGACGTCAGCAAGCTGAAATATTCTATCGTATCAGGCCAAGGCAAGCAACATTTCAATATTGACCCCAAGAGTGGTGTTATTACACTCTCGCGTATCGTTGGCATTCAGAGAGGCAAGGTATATGATTTAGAGGTGTCTGTAAGTGAYGGTCAACACGATGCCAAGACTGAAGTACGAGTGATCATCGGTGACACCAACAGTCATAGTCCTGTCTTCAGCAAAGATGTCTACAGGGTGGACTTCCACGAGAACTACCCTGAAGGAACCTTCGTTACCATGGTATCTGCCACTGATTTGGATTCTGGAAATTTCGCGCGAATTAGCTACTCCATCGATAGCGTTGATGCCATGCGCARGTTTAGGATTGACGCTGACACTGGCATGATTTACAGCAGGCTCATGTTCGATCGGGAGAACGCCTCTCAAGCTGTCATGGCTGTTCCTGTACGCGCAACGGACGGAGGAGGAAGATTTGGCTTCTGCATTGTTGAGGTAAGGTTTCAAATTTTTGGATTGAAATTATTACTTTAGCTATCAGAACATAAGCTAATTTTCACCTCTTTGATATTCAAGGTGTATCTTCTGGACGAAAACGACAATCAGCCCAAGTTCGAGTTCAAGCAGTACGAAACAACTATATCCCTCTCTGTTGCCTTAGGAACACAAGTCTTGATGACGTTGGCCATCGATGACGATGCYGGAAGTAATTCAGACTTGACGTACTTGATCCTTGGTCACCAGACTCCTCCCGTCTTCTCTATTGAGCGAAWCACTRGTGTCATAAAAGTAGCTCGTAAACCGGAAGTGAAAGCATACAACTTTTTTGTKCTGGTCAGAGACAAYGGAAACCCACAGCTTCGAAATCTTGTTCCAGTGAAAGTGACAGTCCTACCAACTGMTGTTAAGATTCTCCAGTTTGAGCAGTCCAAGTATGATGTGAGGGTCCCAGAAAGTGAATCAGTAGGAGARRTAGTCAAGTCCCTGCGTCTTATCGTTCCTACTGGAACTAATCCAGCAGTACAGTATAGTATTGTTCGTAGTAATTCAGACTCAAGCTTTCAAGGGAAGACATTCACTGTCGATTCGTCTGGAAGGATCCGAGTGGCTGGGATACTGGACTATGAGACTAGTAAGCGATACGTCATGGTGGTGGAGGCAAATGCGTCATCTGTTCACCAAGTAGCACGCACAGCAGTCGTTATTAATATCGATGATGTGAATGACAACAAACCAACCTTTGTATCCAATCCTTATCGTGTCAGTATCCCAGAAAACATCGATATTGGTTCCAAGGTTCTGCGCGTGTTTGCGGAAGACCTGGACAGTRGGAGTAATGGTGAGGTGCTCTATTCTCTATCACCCGGTGACCCAGAGGTTATGCAAAGCTTTGAAATCAATCCAAATACTGGCTGGATAACCACAAAAGGCGCTCTGGATCGCGAARTAAGAAGTTCCTTTACATTCAGAGTGCGTGCGATTGATCGCGGTTCAAAAAGYCAGTTATCAAGCGAGACGGTCGTTSGAGCAACCATCTTGGACGTCAATGACTCTCCACCAAAGTTCAGTCAACAGGAGTTCAAAGCATCAATCAAAGAAGACGCCCTTATCGGTCAGACCGTAGCAACGATTACTGCAGTCGACAGTGACGAGAAGTCGGATCTATTTTATTTTATTCTGTCTGGGGACCCTCAGGCTAAGTTTGGAATCGAGCGCAAGACTGGGGTGATCTTTGTCCATGGCGGTCTTGACYGTGAATCGGTTTCGAGCTATAAACTGAATGTCAGCGCATCAGACGGGCTGTACACCAGCTTCACACAAGTCAAGATAGACATTGARGATGCTAATGATAATGCTCCTATATGTACGCAGTCTATTTACGTCGAGAGAATGGCCGAAGATTCTCCGATTGGTAGCCGAGTACTGACTGTTTCTGCTATAGATGCTGATAMCGGGGTGAATGCGGAGCTGAATTTCACTGTCTATGGTCAAGGTGTGGGTGTCTTCACTGTTGACAGGAATACAGGTATGTTTATCTCATCGTCTGCATAGACCTCTACCTTGGGCATGATGCTTTTATCATTTCAGACCACGTGTCATCATGTTTCTGCTTTAGAATAAGATATCTTTTTTTGAGTTGTGCCCATATTCATATGGCTAGATCTTCTCATATGCAACCATTAAACAAAGAAATGATACTCTAGGGAATGACAAGTGGTCTGAAATGCGGTAAAGCATTTACGTCCAAGATAGAGAGGTCCATTGCCATAGTTCTTATCACTTACTAACATTTCATTGTCATCATCACCYGGTATTACCAACATTATTCTATCATTGGTCAGTAATAAGTACGTCCTCCCGTGAGAATWAAAGAACAAAACACATGGCCGCCATGTTGGTTGACATAACAAAAGAAAAACAAGACCAAATCTTTTGTCAAAGTCAACCAACATGGCGGCTATGACGTACTCCAAGAATGAAAGAATAAAGAATAAACTTTTCATAAAMTTACATCACCAATAGGATCATCCATTCATTTATTCGGTTATTGTCGTTTTTCAGGTCACATGTCTAATCTAGTGTCCCTAGACCGGGAGACAAGACCATACTACAATTTCATGGTGTCAGCGGCCGATATTGGAGGACAATCCTGCTTCACCAACGTCACCGTTCTTCTAGATGACGTCAACGATAACAAACCTGTTTTCACGCAGAGACGATACCTCACTTCAGTCTACGAGGACGCACCCCTGAAAAAAGTGTTGCTTCAAGTCAAGGCTGAAGACGCAGACATCGGCGTGAATCGCAAGATCTCGTACTCTTTGATCACAGATGCTCAAGGGACTTTTGAGATTGAGGCAGGGACCGGAATGATATCACTGAGCAAACCCCTCAATAGAGAGCGCAAGGAAAACTACACCATCGAAGYGAAGGCCCAAGATGGCGGAGATCCCTCTCTTTGGTCAAGAGCTGTCGTCGAGGTACAAGTCTTGAACATCCATGACGTACCTCCYGAATTTACGAAGGACGTTTACCATTGCAATGTGAGCGAAAGCGCAAGTAAGGGCACACGTATTGCAACTGTGCGAGCTATCAGCCGGGAATCAAGCAGAGATGTGATTACTTACAAGATACTCAAGGGATCAAATTATAAACTTTTTAAGATCAACTCTAAGTCAGGTACCATTAGGGTYGTTGGTAGATTAGACTACGAGAAGACCAAGTCGTACACGCTCACAGTCATGGCAAGCGATACAGGACCTTCGGTTCTCACCAGCACGACTTTGGTCAAGATCGATATCACAGACGCTAATGACAACAGGCCAGTCTTCAGCGAGAAAAGCTACGCCGCCAAGGTGGAAGAGAACTCAATCGTTGGTACTTTTGTGCTGCAAGTGTTCGCCACAGACCTTGATACCGGTTCCAATGGTGCTATTCGGTACTCCATTCAGAACGGCAACAGCGGAGGCAGGTTTGAAATCAATGGGGATACTGGTGTTATAACCGTGGCGGGTATAATCGACAGAGAGGAGACTTCTGAATACCGACTTGTCATCCGCGCGTTTGATCGAGGAAGTTCGCCATTAATGTCAGAGACAGAAGCGATGATTACTGTAACTGATGTAAACGATAATCCACCGTCCTTGACTCAAAATAACCTTACAGTTTCTCTGCAAGAAARCAGCCCGCTGGAAAGTAAAGTTCTGCATTTGCGGCCTCATGACAAAGACGGCCCAGGAAATGGCTCACCTTTTACCTTTACGCTCATCTCTGGCGATGCGTCGAAGTTTACTCTCAAACCCAATGGCTTGATTACAAAAACTGGCGCTGTTTCCCTTAGCGACGGTGCGTATGTGTTACGCATTCTTGTAGCAGATAGTGGTCATCCTCCGCAGAGTAGAGAAATCACCGTGGTTGTTAAGGTAGTAAAAAGCGTTACCCACCCGCCTCAAGTCAAACCGCTGTCCATTTATGTCAATCTCTATGAATCGAATTTCAACGGTGGGGTCATTGGAAGAGTCAAAGGCCTCGACCCTGATGGTGATAAATTAGTATTCTCCTTCGTTGATCCTCCAAGACAATCTTCACTGAGAATAACGAATGAAGGTACCGTGCGCGCAAAGGCGGGGCTATCCAGTGGAATCACGAAGCTGAACGTTAGTGTGACAGATGGAAGGTTTACAGTGTACACCAGCGTGACCGTGATCGTTTCTGATATAACGAACGAACTTCAGAGCAATTCCGTCACGTTGCGGTTATCCCAGATGAGCGCAGGTACCTTTGTTGATAAGAACTTCGAAAAATGCAAGGATTTTTTTGCCCGTTATTYGTTGGTGGCGCCTTCGAATATCCACATTTGGAGTATGCAGTCTGCTTATGACGATCTTGATGTTGTGATCGCTGCTAGGAGAACAGATAAGGTAAAGCATGTTTTTGATGGGTTTTTTTTCACACAAATATACAATGGACCTAATCCACCTAAGCATAATGTTTTCCCAATTCACATCACGTGTCATTCTTTTGAGAATAAGATTCGTTGTTTGAGTAGCATTCATATTCATGTGTCTTCTCATACACAACCATTAAACAAAGAAATGAAACTCCAGGGAATGAAACGTGGTATGAAATAAGAAAACTGTGGAATAGGTCTATTAAAGCTAAGAAGTTGCCTTTCATTCTTTTGGCAAAGCTACGAGTCGAATTTTTTTCATAAAATCATAACTGATTTCATATTCYCTATTATTTTTCAGGGTCTTTTCGACCCAAGTTATGTAATTGGCATGTTGAATCGGTCACGAAACGCCTTCGAATCCCAAGTTGGTGTACGTTTGTCCTCTACTGGTATCAGTCAGTGCCAGCTACTGGACTGCCCCAAACGCTTCACCTGTAAAGATGTATACAAGCCAGAAAACAAACAAATACGAGTCATGTCTGATGAAACCAGTTACATCTCCTACGAGCATTCTAGGAGTCACACGTGCACTTGTAATGACAAGTCAGGTGGTAAGTAGCCATGGATACTGTTACGTCATATGTCCTTGCAATGAAAATGTGACTTCACTGGACTATTAGAATTACTCCAAGAATTTCAAGTCTTGCACAGATAATTAGTGGCGTGGATCCCTTCCAATGAAAATAAAAGGATAAAAGACGTGGCCACGGTGTTGGTCGATATGACAAACGACATCAAGGCCAAATATTTTGTCAAAGTCAACCAAAATGGCGGCTATRAAGTCACATGCACCTCAAGGAATTTCAAGATTGTGTAATCTAGCAAAATACAAAAACGTAAATTACTGGAAGAGCTTACCCTACGGTCCAGAGGTTATTTATTCTTGCTCCTGTAGGAAGCAAAATAGAACCTCTGGAGCCCAGGGTAGGAAAAGCTGAACAAGGGCAGTAAGCTGAAAGTTTCATGCCTAACGTATTACTCCATCTCTTTCGTCTAGGGTGTGCTACGGATATGATCGGTAAATGTGCCGCTAACCCCTGCGCCTCGGGGTACAAGTGTACTGACTTCTCAGAGGGTTACCAGTGCAAGTGCGTGGATCCTACCAAGTGTGATATGGACACAACAGGGTGTGAGGATGCCTCGTGTATTAAAGGTAACCAAGGCAACAAGACATAAATCCCAGTTGTAGCTCAGAGGAAGACAAAAAAAATTGATTCTCAGGAAATAAAAAATTAATGATTTGTACTCCGATTTGAGCTGCGCTGGAAACCGAACCCGGCAAAGGGGCTGTAGATACTTGAGTATGGAAATACTATATTGCATATTTCTTTTTCAGGAAATGTGCTCATCAATGATCATTCTTATTTTGTTCTAGGGTCAAATTCACGATCATTCAGTGGAAAAAGCTTTATTCGTTATAAGTTGAAGGAGACGTTCAACCAACCTTCTCGATCAGTTGGTCTCGCCATCAAGACTGTCAAGAGCGATGGAACATTAGTGTTTGCCGCTGGCCAGTATGACTACAGCATCCTTGAGGTAACTCATCAAATAATATTCGACCCAAACGAAATATAATTTCACGAATGTTTTCGTCAAAAATAATTTTTGAGGTTTACTAATGCGTTTTTGATTCCATCGTTTCAGATCGTCAAAGGTTTCGTTCAACTTCGGTTTGACTTTGGAAGCGGTGCAGCGGTTGTCAGTATCGATTGGTCCCCGGTGARTGACGGGAAGTGGCATCACGTGGCTGTTGAACGACAAGGTAACCACGCCACCTTGATTCTTGATCGCGGTAAACATCAAGCCTCTGGCCAGTCCCCTGGGAGAATGCGCATCCTGAATCTCGATGACAACTCGATCTATTTTGGAGGCAAGGTTATCAATGCACGAGTGAAACGTTCATCAGGCCAAGGTATGTATATATTTGGTAGCAGTACTTAATATAGCATGAGTAATGTGAACTGTATCAGTACATAGAATAAACGACTGATCATCTTTGTTCATGCAACGGCCTACTGTTATCTATACCTGGTCCTTGCAAATAGTAAACTCGGAAACGTCCACTAGAGTTCCCTAAATTCAACCAATATGGATATAATCACTTTGGGAGTATTTTTTGTTCTCATAATTTATATGCTTCTCGTTTACGTCTTCTTTAGGTCCTGTTGTTGAGAACGGATTCAAAGGATGTATGCAAAACTTAAACCTGAATGGAAAAGATTTACCGATGTCAGGTTCTGATGCATTCGCGTCTGGATACCCAACCAACGCCCCTGCTGGATGCAGTACATCCGGGGCATGCCGTATCCCTAACACGTGCCCTAAAGCGAGTGCGTGCATCGAGACATTCAGTGGAAGGCGATGCGAGTGCCTGCGGGGACACTCGGGCCCAGACTGCAAGCCGTTTATCACCTGCTCAGGCAACCCATGTCAAAATGACGGTGTATGTACTGACACGCCCCGTGGCTATCGTTGCACTTGCCCTAAAGATTACACTGGATATCAATGCCATGTGTTTATTGGAGCATGCGCAAATGCACCTTGTAAGAATGATGGTTTGTGCTTGCCTTTGCCGTCTGGTGACTACAAGTGCGAATGTCCAGTTGGAGTCAGCGGTGTTAACTGTGAGATCGACCGAAGACCATGCTCCAGTAACCCCTGTTATTTTAACGGCAACTGCACCAATCTTAGAAAAGACTTCCATTGTTCCTGTCCACGTGGTTTGTCAGGAAAGCGCTGTGAACTGGGCTTCCACTGCAACCGCATGCCATGTCTAAATGGCGGCTCATGTGATGTAAAGGGAGACCAATCCATCTGTATTTGCACTAAAGGTTACACTGGATTAGACTGCAGTCAGGATGTTAACGAATGCACCAGCAACCCTTGCAAGAACGATGGGGTGTGTGTCAATACTATCGGTTCGTTCCATTGTAACTGTTCTTCTAGTTCATACGGAGGTCCTTACTGTAATACAGTATTAGCAGCCATGACACCGGACGACAAGGAACTTCCTCTCAGTATGGAGGCCATTATTGGTATTGGAGTAGTATTGGCTGTATTATTACTTATTGTTTTAGTTATCGTCCTTCTCCTTCGTCGTCGCGCGAAGAAGAAACGCGAACTGGATCTCACCAAAGAAGGAGCGAAGCGAGACTCTGTTCTTAAAGTTTCGCCTCCTGTTGTGGGCTCAGAACTCGACTCACCAACACCACCCACCCCTCCCCCAAGGATTCCTGAATATCCCGAGGGAGAACCACCTCGCTATGAATCAGAAGACACGTGGAGAAGAAACAACTCAACGCGGTCGTTCGACACCGCGAAGTCTTTGAACAACTCAGAGAGCAACGCAGAGAGATATCATTGGGACTACACTGATATTCCTACTGATTTGGTGCGTCCACGGGCAGGGCTTGTTAGAGAGCGCTCTGCCAGCTATATGGGTGTCCCAGATGATTCTCAATACCCCGACGCCCCTGATGTCCCAGAAAGGTCCGCAAGTAGAATGTCTTCTCACAGCTCGGGTCTTGATGTCCCTGAGGTACCACAACGACCCCGCAACTACAGACCCTCGGAATCTGACGATCAACACCTCGAGATTCCTCCCATGCCGAACAGTCGACGAAGAGCCCCCGAATCGTCCCAAATGTCAGGCAAAGCGTCGTCGCGGTATTCAATGGGTTCTGAGTACTCGGACATGACAGATGCCGACTACTGCAGATCTGTTGGTGGTGATAGCAACTATCCTGATTTATTCAGGGGCCGCTTCCCCGGTCCACCCAAAGAACCATACCCGGAGAGTGTCGACACGCTTCCGGTCGGGGTCGGACCCTACGCCCTCACTATGATCAGAGACTCAGAACTTGGAAGCATGACTGATTTCTCTGAGGACGACTTGGAACGAGTTTACCTGGGAAACAGTCGTATGGAAGCCTGTGGAGATTCACCTGAGAACACTTATTTACACTCCGAGAACGCTTCTGAAGACGACAGARACAGTGAACGTCGGCTTGAACTAGAGGATCCTGACTTTCATCAAACATTACAGAAAGAAATCAAAGAAATGATGAGCCAGTTAGAAGAATTGAAGCATGAATCAGAATTATAACATATATAGATCAATTCTAGAAAGATAGTTATTTGTTTACAGTTAAATGACAAAGGTATATTTTCGAGGAATACCAAGTACTCTCTAGATTCATTTCGACAAGCAACGAGGCGATACTTCTGTGGGATAAACACAAAAAATATTAACCTATAAAAAGTTCCTTTTTTATTTTATATACTATTTTACTCGTGTAGAATTTTTACCATTTTTTTACCATTTTTTTATCTTTTACTTTTGCTATCAAAACAAACAAGACGACTTGCTTGTTCGGGTTATGTTTGTTGTACATAATTTTGAAACAAAACRACAACAAAAAACAAAAAAACRGTGTCTTTTGAAGAGTCTTCAGAATGATATTTTTATACTTTTGATAGTGTTTTGGTATAAAATACTGCTATCTTTTACATGTTTTTGCAACTTTACGCAAATGAGATTCTCGTACTTTTGAAATATTTTCCAAATTTCAAACCTATTTTTGCTTTAAAAAAACCATACCAAGAAATAAACCGCTAAAAGAATCGCTATTCTAGTATTCATCTCCAAAGTTTGTAGCAAGTTTGAAGATGTTTTGCAGTTGACAAATTTATTTAAACGAGGTCAAAATTAACCTCCAAAACAAATTATTTCATTAATCATTTTATAAAGTTCATGACGGATAATTTATTTATCGCCTATTAGTTTAGTACTGTTTATATCATCAAAGTTGTATATTTAGGTAATTTATTTTGTGATGTTTCATAATAAATAATAAGGTCGTTTTTATCATTCGTACTGTTATATTGCTCTTGGAGTTTATGTATCTTTTATAAAGAGCTTTTATAACGTAGCTGTTTTGCGGAATTTTTTTWAAATAAATAAAGTTAGTATTGTTACAACCTGTCTGAATAATTGGTGTGGTTTCTTTGCACAATGGTAAATCCCCCTTATGAGCTACCTGTGTGCTCTTACCATGACTGATGATGATGTCATAGTAAGCTTTCTTTCTTTCCTAATCTTTTCAAAGAAATATGATTTCAAGTCTGTTATCAAAGTTTCTCAAGACCGCGCACAGGCTAGCTTTTTTAAGAAAAATTCCTAAACGCGCAAGTCTTTATTAAGAGGTTAAATAGCCAATCACAGAAAAAAATTGTTCACACCTCCTTGTTCTTAAAACCAAGGAAAAAATGAGGTTACTAAGATCTACTACCAGATCGACCGAAAACCAAGCGGTTTTTTATGTGGAATAAAAGGTCTTTWTTTTTCTTTTATCCTTGGAGCTCCAGGGCCAAGTCATGGACATCAAAAGTTACTTCCGACGTTCTCTTAACGATAATAGCCCGAGTTGCGTCAGATTCAAATTAACATTATTGAAAGAAAAAGTTAAATAATCTTACTTTATGACGCGCGCGCGCACGACAGAAAATGGCCGCGTAAGTGAGAGACTGGGTACAACCAGCCAACCGATCAGTAATAACTCTTCAATCAAAAAAAACCTCAAAAATAAACTCCAGATAAAAGTGTTGTTTTTGATTGAATATCATTTATTTTAACTTATTTTAATACGTGATAGGCTAGCYCAACGCTTAGGCAGACAAAATGGAAGGCAAAAGCTCTGGAACTCATTTAAAAACAAGCGAGAAGGTGAGTTTATTTRGTGTCGTGGGAATTTTCAGTTTTTTCCCCAATGGCCACCGGTTAAAAAAGCCGGGAAAAAATCATATTACCTTCCATAGTGGTTTACGTAAGGTATACGACTGTCAATCTACTTTTATTCCATTGTATTAGGTTCTGATGGACTTGAATTATTACGTTTAACTTTTWAAAAAAAAAWWATGTTCGATGTCGGTCTTTCCTTCGAAGGYCTTTTCTTCGTAAGGCTATATAATCTTAAACTGAAACTAGATAAACTAATACAAGCTTTCATTCCTCGAGAGCGTAAACACGGGTTCGCAAGAGTCCCGGTAAGGGATTATTTAGATTGGGAAGAGGCCATGAAAAGAAAAAAAAGTTACAAACTTCTATGTTGTCATATGTCTGTTCGTTCTGACAGGACGTGAACTATTAAATATCATTAGGTATTTTCTCTATTCGGGTAATATATATATATAGGAATAAGATTCTTTAGCATAAAAATACATATGCGACTGCAAAARTATAAATGAACAGTGATTATAGGCCTGTCTAGTTTTAGTAATTATACATTCAGCCTTACGCTTGTCAGAGGTCATGGAAAAAATTTGAAGTGTTTAAGTTCTGGTATTAAAGAAATCATTTTCAGTAGCGTAGAAATTACTATTCAAATTATGCAGATATGCCACAAATATTTTTGTTTTAAGTAAAGGTGCAAGTAAATGGTACAACTTTGCATGGTAAAGTGCTTGCAAATGGGTCAGGGAAGATCACATGGTAGCTTGCTCCCACAACAYGCTACAGCAACACGCTCCYGGAGCAAAGCTCCCTTGTCTGTACCAATGATTTCATGCGGAAAGAGATGTTGCGCAACAAAACTTTTGCTCCTGGGTTTTGCTCCATCATATCAAAATGGCTAAATATAATGGAGCAAGCTYGAGGAGCAAATSTGTTGCAGAATTGTGTTTTGGGAGCAAGCTCCCTTGTGTGTACTGAAACTTTTATTGCCGCGCAACAACCTGTGTCCAGTTGGCCAATCAAATTGGCTTATTTGTTGGATTTATAACAAGTTCCCATGCTCCGATCGGGTTGTTTCATTGTTTAGATCCCTCGTGTGCACTGGTCTAGCAAAATGATCCAGGATCACCCAGGAGCRTGTTGTGGGAGCGTGTTGCGGGAGAAAGCTCCCTCATGTCTACCGGCCTTTACCTCAAGAGTATYCAAGATGAATAATTTGTACACAAGCAACCCGACATTTTTCAAACTATCATGGGAATTTGTTGGCGTAAATCCAACTGAACTTTGAAAAATTAAGGGCTGCAATAGAGGTTTTGCATGATCACGTGTTGGGAAATAAATATGTAAAATGTTTAAGTATTGCTCCTGCCTGACTTTTCCAACATGACTGTCATGTTGACAACATGCAAAGCCTCTATAGAAGGATTTTTCAATAAGTACAGTGGGGACCAGAGAAAGGGTTCGRAGTAACTTTGGTTTGGGATATCCTTGGTAAAATTATTGTATGTGACACTAATCCACAGGATAAAGGCTTTAAATCAAGTACATATCAAGAGTTCAAGATATAGCCAGCAGGACTCTATTGTATTTTACAATGATCCAACGACATTTTATTGTGTAGTAATGGTATTAGGTGGGCACGTGTGGGATGGGGGATAGATTATTAGGGGCAGTTCAAYGAAAAGATTTCTATCAACTATTGGAGAATCATTTTTTATCTTTTAGGTTCTTAAATCAGTGGTAAAACTGTTTGTTCAATTGTCTACTCCCAACTACAGCATGCCATGGCAAATGAAGAGACAACAGCAAGTTTTTGGCTCAGGATTTATTATATCAAACAGAAGAATATTAACCAATGGTCATGTTGTTGCTTATCAAAAATCTGTAAGTGTAAGAAAAATTAATGTTGAACTGACTGGCATTTGTGGCTTAGAAGAGAAAATTATGATYAAACTTGATTCAATTCAGTGTTTGGGCTAAACCACTTGAAGATAAGGCTAAACTACTTGGGACGAAACCAACATTAGAGAGTTTTAGATTGACTTYTTTTTCTCCCCGCAAACGGCAAACGTAACCACGTTTTCATAGTTTCCCTGTATTTTATTTTACCTTTTTACAAACCTTCTCACCAAGTGCAAATACTCTTTTGTTTTTCTAGCTACTACTTGGACTTTTTTGCTATTCTTTTTCAGTAAATTAAAAGAATTTTTTACTGGTCAACTGACGTTTCACGTTTGCCGTGAACGTAAATCTAAAACTCTCTATTAATTCTGAATTACTTGCATCAATAGATATAACTCTTCTGCTGTTAATGTCTCTTCACCTTAGCTTAGTTTTTGACAATCAGCCAATCAGAAAGGCTTAAATAATATAAATAAGTCATTGTTTCCTTTCACTTCTCTCACTTCCTTTATTGATTAAAAGAAAAACTAGACTAGAAAGGGAAAGGAAAATGCAGCAGACTTATCCATCTCTGCAGCACAAGTAAAATTACATATGATTAACGATGTATGTTGAAGATTACAGACATTTTTTGTGGTTTGCTAATTCCCTCCCACAACAACCTCTTCAATGGAGGCTAAGTCTGAGACTTGTCACACTGCTTCTATGTCACTCAGATTTTGCAGAGCGGTTTATATTCATCAATCTCTAAAGGGCTTTAAATGATAGCTGATCAGAGTTGGAACTTGTCCAGTCAAATCTTTGCCTCGTAGGAAATTTTAAGCAGTAACGTTGAGCCAGAAATGAATTACGACTCAGTAAAAAACTAGCTTGGCCAGTAGTGTAAATCATGACAGGCACTGGCACTGAATGTAATTTTATTTTAACTGTTTACTTTTTTCGGACGTCATTTCATTCTTGAGTATTATGTTTTTCATTATGTTCATCGAATAGACACAACACTTGGGATCACAGCTGGGATCTTATTCACAATATATTAAATTACCTTAAATATTCCAGAGTTATTTGAATATTTTGATTCAATGTTAATACTTTACATTAAAAAATAGCTCATTCTCTTGTTTATTTCTATATCCATATTTTCTAGGTAAGAGTTCGCAAACATGGTGATGCCAARAAGTACAATGCCCATGTCGTACATGTTGGACATGAATGTGACATTGCTATGGTAACATAATCCTATTTATCAATACATGCTCTACTAGGGAACATATATCCATTATACGAATGATAATGCCATGCTAATCTAATCACACACACCAAGATACTCTGAAGAAAATCTTAATTATAAGAGTGTTGAATTCATTCAACCATGTGAAGCTGTGATATTTAAATGGCCTGAACATCTCTGTGTGTGACTGAAAATTTTGCTGTTAACTATATTGGAGTCCTAAACTACTTAAGTATATCATAGCTCAAAAAGGTTAAACATTTTCAGCTTCTTACCTGTAACCTTTCACAGTCTGTATGTATTTACATGTAAAAGTTGATAAGCATAATGAATTCAACCCATCCCATTGCATTGGTATATGAATCAATGTGGTTTTGACTACCGCCAGGCTCAGTGTCCTATATGAGTAGAGTTGTTTGTTGGTTCTCTCCTGTCTTTGAGGGTTTTCCGGGTTTCCAGTTTTTCTCCCTCTCCAAAAATCAACTTCTAAATTCCAATTGAAATTTCAGTGGATGAAAAGCCACTCTGTGGAAATGCCACTGCTAAATCCTATTTCTTTCTTCCTTCCTTCCTTCCTTCCTTCCTTC
>NW_022260939.1:60543-82503 GCF_009602425.1 Actinia tenebrosa | reverse complement strand
TTTTATTTATTCCATTCATCTCAAACCCCAGATATGTGAACCTCCCATTACCTCAAACGTAAGACTGCTTCTTGTCGACATGCATCAATATACAATTTTACCTAAGACTTCTTGAATCCCTGTTATTTTTGACCAGTGAGATAAAAGGGTTCATTTAATRTTTGTCCATTGTTTTTATAGCTTGGTGTTGAAGATGACAAGTTCTGGAAAGATCTCTATCCATTACCTTTCGGTAAACTCCCAGACCTTGAAGAAGATGTGGTGTGCGTTGGTTTCCCTACTGGAGGGGATAATATTAGTGTTACGAGGGGTGTGGTATCCCGCGTAGAAATGCAGAGATATGCTCATTCTGCTGTGGAGCTGTTAGCCATTCAGGTATAGTATTGTACTTGTTTATTATGTTCAATTATATTATTAATGCTGTCCCATATCTTATATATAAACTTGAGGTTTATATATGATAATTTATATTATGGAAGACAGCATCTAAGCAGCTAATGCTGCCCATATGAAGATGATATAGTGGCAGTGTCAACTCCATGACCCTCTTTTTGACCTTCACCAGCCCCACCCTTACAATTCATTGCTTTGCTAACACAGCACAAATATTTTACCTTAATTGAGTTCACTGTTAACTGTTGAACATTTCCATACAGATTGATGCAGCTATCAATAGTGGTAATAGTGGTGGACCAGCATTACAAGACGACAAACTGATTGGAATTGCATTTGAGACCCTTGACAATGCCGAGAACATTGGCTACATCATACCTGTAAGTTGTTACAATCTGCGCACCATAAAAAAGTTCATTATTGTGCAGTAGGCAGGAAATGGTTAAGTTATATCTGCAAAGGAGGCTAACTATCTCTGAGCTGAAGGTTATCTTTTATTACTTTAAGGTGTGATTACAATTTTCTCTGCGACTTGTCTTTTTTACAAGAGTGTTGCGAAGCAAGTTGCAAGAGTGTTTACACTGTGCAACAGAGACTCAATTGTTGTAAAAAGTACAAACTAATTCTACTTTKCAACCTGTCTTGCAACATTTCAAATTGCACTGGTTGATTGCTGCAATGCCCCATGCCCAAATTGCTCCGTATAATTGTGTCTTTACTCTAAAGTGGGCTTCCTCTGGTCTGAAAATGCCTCTCTATCATGTGCAACGAACCACAGGGTAACCAAAGACTTCAGTAACCCCACTATTACTTTCAGGTGACAGTCATAGATCATTTCCTAGAAGACATAGAAAGAAACAAAACATATTATGGATTCTGTAGGCTAGGTATAAAATGGCAGCCTATAGACAGCGAACACATGCGATCCTACTTTAAGATGACTACAGACCAGACTGGGGTGTTAGTTACCAAGGTGTTGAACCTGTTTAGCTGCAGCAAAAAGGTCATTAGAGGAGATGTACTGATGGCAATAAATGGGGAGTCTGTAGCTGATGATGGAACGGTAGGAATAAATGAATTTTATTATGATATAATATTTACTATTCAAAATCAAGCAATTGGGCAAATAAGGCCTAGCAGAAACATAAGAAGGGAGGGGAGGGAGAGGACAAAACAAAGAGGGTGATGGGCACATCCCCATTACTGACCTAGCTGGCTGTCATGTTTCTTTGAGGTCCTAGTATTTCGTTAACTAAATGTATACCTAACTCTTAAACACCAACCCTTTCAAAGTACAGTCTATAAGCATGTGCTGTTTTCCTGTGTTTTGATTGGATGAGCAACTCACTGAGTGTCTCATGTGCTATCGATAAATGGTTTGATGAATGTGCGCTTAGYTTTATCCTGTGTGAAATTTACTCTTAACTTCATCAATTTTTCTAGATTTTGTACATTCTTTATTCATTTTCTCTTCAAAGGTCCATTTTCGAGGAAACGAAAGAATTCTATTCGATTTTATTCTCTCCAACAAATTCGTGAATGACAATTGTGAGCTTTCAATTTTGAGACAAGGAAAAGAAATAAAAGTGGATGTTCAGTTGGATAAAGTCACAACACTCGTACCRACACAACTCTACGACAAAAGACCAAGGTCAGTTTACTCAAATCCCCAAACCTATAGSCTTTGCTCGTACTGTTACTATTGCATTTTATTTAGGAGTGAAAAAAAATGTTAAGTCGCAATCATTTGTGTTGGGACAAGTGCATGTTGTATGGTTACTCATTCGATTTCCTTTTTTTCTTCTTTTCTGTAGCTTCCTGGTGTTTGCTGGGCTGGTATTTGTGGCTCTTTCCCAGCCCTACATGCAGCACCAGTATGGGAAGGACTGGGCACGAAARGCACCCATAAGACTTTGCGATCGTGTTCTATATGGAATCTTAGAACAACCTGATCAAGAAGTGGTGATTCTAAGCCAGGTCAGTAAATAGACCACCCATGATGTCATATTTTCGAGTAAAACCCTTTTTAACCAAGACAACATACATAAATTCTATTCAAGGATTAGCAATATTCTAGCTTTTGGCAACTTAATTTGTCCAAATAGCAGATATTAGGTATACCCACTCTACGCCTTCAAACAATAGTCCCCTTCACAGTTCCCATCTTGAAAGGTAGCCATGCCTTTGTATYGAACGGAGACAAATGGTGAGCTTGCAATGATAGAGACATGTGAATAAATGTCCAAGGTGTTAAAAAAAGGTCTCTATCATTGCAAGCTCACTGTTCGTCCCGCTTTGATGCAAAGGCATGGCTACCTTTCAAGACGGTGCAGGAAACTGTGAAAGGGACTAATGTTTCAAGCCGAGACATTTGGGTCAATACGATACGTATAGAAAGTGACCCAAATACAACCATTGTTTAAAGGCAATCATCTCCTATATTTCGAATAGTCTAGTAGTCTAAGCATGCCAAGCRGCAGGCTTGTATCCCCTCTTGCACCAAGCAGCAAGTTGTAACGGTAGAAATGGCAGATGGTGACGTCTTTCCGGGACTACCATAGCTCAGAATGGTGGCAAAAAATGACATCCTGCGCTTTTGTGACTTCCTCTTTCTAAGACGATTTAGTAATGATAAAATTCCCCCCACTTGGCTCAAATGGCCTTCTAGCCACAGTATATATGCAAAGGTCCCGCAGATTATGGCGCTCGACGATAATTTTTCCTGAGTTTTAAAAGAAATACGTCTTCGTATAGGTACTAGCATCTAAGTTAACGACTGGATACGAAAACCTTTCCAACATTCAACTGTACAAGGTAAACGGTATCGCGATATTAAACCTTAAACACTTGGCATCAGTATTAGATCAAGTAACACAGCCTATACTCCAGAAGGCTAAAGACAGCAAAGGCGACAGCTCGCAACCCCAACCCCAAGAAACTACTGATAGTAATGAGTCATCCTGTAACGAGGGTTTTGGGTCTACCGAAACTGAGACTTCTGATGCGCTCAATGAACGAGAGAAGGGGTCCTATAACGAAGAAGACTGTAGGAGTGACAAAATCACCCGCAAAGAAATACTTCGTTCTGAAACTGTAASCCCAACAAGTGAAACCCGGACCTTAATTACTGAGAGACCTCATGCATTGAATATTGTATCTACCTCTCATTTTGGGCCGCGGGGGCTCACTTGTTTCGTAAACCGACACGAAGGTAGCGCGGGTCTGGAAGATGACCCCACCCTACTCAGTCGTGATGACTATCTACACTTTGAACTCGACAAGGATAAAATYATCGTACTACCAATTGAAACCGCATGTAAAAACTCGCCTGAGATACTTAAACAATATTCTATTGGACAGTCTCGGTCTGATGACCTTGTGTCGTCAAACTAACCAGGATGTAGTCCACAATAGATTTTTTACCTTTAGTGCAATGTTTTCCCATTTCAGACTATCTGTCATTACCTTGAGTATCATTCCTTTGTTTAACGGTTGCACATGAGAAGAAACATGAATATGGATACAACTCAAAGAAAGAATCTCATTCTCAAGGAAGTGACTGGTGGTCTGAAATGGGAAAACATTACGCCCAAGGTATAGAGGTCTATTTAAGGTGGAACCAAACTAATTCAGTGCGAACTGTTAGAATCTAGGATAATCCAAGCAAATTATATGAAAAATCAGTTAAATTGAGGCACTAGTTTTGCGATGCGAGTAAGAATAAAATTGTCCAAAATTCGCTCTGAATTAGTTTGGTTCCACCTTAAAAACAAAATTTGATAAAATTTGAAAATTTGAATTATTTATCTACCATATACATACGATACTCTATGACTGCACACTTCTCTCTACTGGAAAAAAATATTTATTGCCATATCATAGGCTTGAAAATTATTTTTTACATCTGAAATGCAAATGTTGGATTTTTATGAATATGTGTATTTCTGAAACTGAATTTGGTTTACTGGCAAGATCTTGGGTCATACCTCCCCATTTAAGACATATAAGGAAGGGTACGGTTTTATTTAGGGGAGGGGGGGCTGGGGCTTCAGAGTTATAAGGATCATTAGTAAAAAATTGGACTTATGTGAAGGGTCAAACCTTTTTATTTCGACGAAACTTTTTACCTTAAGTTGATTTAATGGGAGGGTCATGAATTTCGCTGCTGTCAATCAAAACTTAACAGGTGGTATCTTTCATATTTTTGATTGGCGGAAGCGGAAAACCATATTTCAGCCTGCAGCTCGCGGCTACAGAGTTTGCATGTTTATGAAAATAACAGAAATAGGTTTCTAGGATTGGCTTGAAAGGGAATGGCTACAAAAATCAATTATTCGACGAGTTTGGGTCATTCATCACGTCAACTCGAATTGAAAGAAAGTCTTGTCTTGAAATATTTTTGTGTAAAAGCACATATTCGTCAAGTACACCCCTATTCAGTCTGTATGCTTGGAATTACGTTCCCCGGGTTATTCATAGAACCAGAAGCATCACCCAAAATAGGAAAATAATACCATCCAAATGAATGATAGAAAAAACAAACGTAAAAGATTCAGGTTGATGGTTTTAATGTGATAACAGGAACTGATGATATGCAACAATTAATGACAATTTCGAATCTCTCTTAACCATTTCATTTATCGTTTCTTTCTTAAATCTTTAATCTATATTTTTTAGCACAACTTTTTACCCTTAGTTTTCATTGCTTAATTTCCAATAATGATTTTCTGGCGATCCGATATTATCCTGACATTACTAGCCACATGAAGGAGAGGGTCTGCATTTGCAGGTATTTCGATCTTGAACTTGGCACGATCTGGGGCAAGGTGAACAAGCGTGACCTCGGGCAACAGTGCGCTGAGACGCATCAACGTTTTCTGCGAAAGACGGCCTTATCAAATCCTCGTTCAGGTCATACTCCATGGCCATTGTACAGGCAACCAGTGCTGACACGATCAACAATGCAAGAAAAAGCTTCATGTTTTCAATGTTCTGAGGAAAAGAGTAAAATATTTCAAGAAGGAAGAAAAATAAGAGCGAAATGGGAAAGAACAAATATATTTATGAAGATATGAAGGGAGGAAAGAAAGAAAGAAAGAAAGAAAGAAAGAAAGAAAGAAAGAAAGAAGAAACGAAGATATGGTTCAACAAAGGAATAACGAAAGACAAAGAATGAAGGAATGGATGTACGTGTTGAATGTTTAACGCATGTACTATATTTTGATTAAAAATTCAAAGCCATAAGTTAKTGACTTATTCACGTTCTTGAGTATTCAAAAGACGACTACAAAATCCACTGGATCTGATAACTCTCAGCAACTGGTGACAACATTTTCAAACCCTCAAATTTTATCAATACCCTGAAGTATCGTCTGGGCTGATCAAAGTCAGGACATGGCTAACTCACAGATCAAATTGGAATTTAGCTTGTGAGGTTTTGAGGAGGGAGGAAAACCAGAGAAACTATATAAGTAATAAATTGTTACTATTATGAATTGATATTATTATCATTATAAGAAAAACCCTCGAAACATGGGAGAAAACTAACAAACTCTACTCACATTTGATGTGCCAGTCAGACTTGGAATGAACCCTGACACCCCACCCTTCATTCCCATAATATTAGGCTTTGAAAATGCTCAGCAAGTGTGTCCAAGCTATAAAAGTATACTTACATTGCTTCACTTCAAACTGTCTAAAAAGAATTGTTCTGTCTTGACTGGGTATTTATCTGTAAATATTGATTAAAGTCAGTCAGACACAGCGTGTTTTTAGAACTGATTGAGTAATATTTCATTTTGCTGAGCAAACGCACTACACCGTCCATACTAATACTTAAAAGTTGCTATGAATGAGCACAAGCTAGTACAACCTTTTGTGTRGAAGAGAGACTGACTTACCTCGATAACTGCTGAAGTATCAATTGAATATTTTCGCTAGTTTTTTCTTTCTTTTATATCCWTACTAAACAATACTTCGCTTAGCAAAGGTAACGTGTCGTGCTCTAAATGGATAGAAACAGGTTTAACTAGTTTTAAAAAAAAGGTTCAACAGGTCTATCAAGTTATGTAAACTAATCTAGCCCCTCCCAACCTAGTCCCTCCCATATCAGGTGCTGAGAGAATTTACCTAATATTAATAATAATAATAATAATAATAATAATAATAATAATCTTGATAAGTAGTTGCTTGGAGAAGCATAATACTAAAAAGCTATATGTTTCCTATCGCTGTCCTTTTTAATAATAGTAATAATAATAGTAATAATAATAATAAACAATCAAGCTGAAGATCCAACACTGATATATGTTTTTGTCGCTACTACCCCCTTAAACTAAGCACTTTGTGTTAAAATGAACAATCAGAAATGGAAAGAGCACCTCTAAATGTGTTAGAGAGCCAAGTTTCAGATCATAATCAGATGTGACACGAGAAATATCCGCCATGAAAATATAAAATCGAATGTTTTATTAAATATGGAAAAATGTGCTGGAGGTCAAGAGCTACAGCTGCCATTCAATATATCTTCCCTTTCGAAACTATAATCCATGCCATTTCTCAAATAGTCCACGCCAAGAGCTGACATTATTTCGTCTTTGCAGCAATATCGAGCTTCGCTTTTCATTTCTGGGGCTCGCTTTGACATATCTGCTTGGCTATAGTCACGTGACTCATTACAATCTAATCCAAGGATTGATTTTTTTATATTTTCGCGTTGCATTTTTTTAAAAATTGGATTGAACAACCGCACGTGCGAGGTACGTATTTTACGTTCCCCAAAATATCCAGGGAAATAGCTCGATRCCTGTGTATGGTATATGTACTGGACTTGGTACAAACAAATGTTGAAGAATTTAGGTTTATATCAAGGGAAAAAAATATTTTCAAAATCACTCATATGTGAACAGTGTAGTACTGTGGTTGCAGTATTTTTTTATGTGGTCTTCTGTTTTAGATATAAACATTTTGAGATATAAACATTTGAAATATCAATATGCAAATGAGATGACGTAAATTCAAGAATGGGTTACATTTTGCAGTGTAATTAACGACAAGTGTTCTGAAGTGAAATTTACCTAAAAGTGTACAAAATCATATATTTCAGTTATCAGTTATTGCTCTTGACCTCCAGCGAATTTTTCTATATTGATTAATTTTTAAAATATTCGACTTTTATATATTTTCATGGTATTTCTCGTGTCACATATTACTCATTTAGAATTTMAGTGTTCTTTTCATTTATGGTGTTCATTTTAACACAAAGTGCAGTTGGTGTCAAAAAACATATATCAATGTTCGATCTTCGGCCGATCGATCTGATTATGTCGAACTTCACATGAGCCGTACTTAATGACATCAAGACGTCGGCGTGAACCTAATACATCGTTTGCTTAGAGCGCACGCCATATAGAGTGAGGCATTTAACCCGTGAAACAAAAAAATACTAGTCAACGTGTAGTAGTCAATAAGACACAAAAGAAAACAATGGAATTAGGATCTACTMGTGTGTTAGTCTAATATCTACTGCACGGGTTGAATTCCTTCACTCTATGGAACAATTACTAGCCATGTAGCGCTTAAAAGTATTTAGYTATCAACTATTTCGTTGTAAAATAGCTAAGGACTGGCGCAGGTACAAAACAAACAAAGACGCGTAGAGGTATTTGCTTTTGTTCCCAATGTTTTGCTCCTCGGTAATATCCACTAATGTACAAAATAGCTGCAATTAGGCAATACATTTTTGGTTTTGTTTGGTTCACGTATGGCGTGCACTCTACCCTGACTTATCACAATTCTCGTTCCTATGCCTTTCGTATCCATTAGAAAGGACCATTGATTAGAAGCGTTTATTATTATTAAGTATATTGTAAATCCTTTTGTCACGTGAAACACTAGCTTTTTATTCACGTGTCTTATGAACGTTTTAAGTCAGCATACTGCAAACACTGCAAACTACATCATAACACAGAAACAGCATTGATTAGAGTACACAATGACATACATCGTGCTATAGATGAAAAAAAATCAGTTCTTTTGGACCGCGTTTGATCGCGCTGTCGACCGGTGTTCCAGTTTCAAGGCTGCACCAGCGATTTGGCTTCTGTGTTGATGTTCTTACCTGGAACGTCTCATTTATCAGGAAGAAAGCAATATATCAGTGTAAATGGGGGAACATCTTCCAAACGAGGTCTACCTATGGACTACCTCAAGGGTGTGTCCTTGGACCACATTTTTTTTCTACTCTATACAGCACCATGGACGATGTTATCCGCAAACACGACATGTGTTTCCATTTCTACGTTGATGACACTCAATGATATATATATGTATGTATATATATATATCATGTAGCTTATGAAGTTGAATTTTCGCGTTGCAAATAATTATTTTAAATTGAATTGAACAACCGCTCGTGTGAGTTATGCAAATTACGTTCCCCAAAATATCCAGGGAAATATAGCTCGAGACCTGTATATGATATATGTACTGGACTTGATACAAACAAATGTTGAAGAATTCATGGTCTGTACATGTTTTTATTCAGTTGTTCTTAATATTTTCGATCAAGTTGAGTGGATAAGAAACAGCTTTCTCGGATTGGCTCAAAGAGGGAATAAAAACAATTAAGTCGACCATCTTAGACGGAATTCCTCACAGTCAACTTGAATTGAAAAAAAGCTCAGTCTCGTCTTAAAATATTAATATATATTATATATGATACATATATCTTTTGAGTTTTTAGTAGCTTATGATACTGAATTAGCTAAGTCAAGATTGAAGCTTRTATCCGTGATATCGAACAAAGCATTTTGTCACTCTTAATCGATAATTTAACCTTTTGAACCAAGACGTTTTTTCAATGTGGTGCATGAAATGGAAGCTTGAAAATTTGTACATAAATATGTTTTTAGTATCAATTAAGAATAAATATAGTTTTATCATTTTTCTTGTTACACTTGTGCACCGTAAGAGTACAGTTAGCCTGCGTGCAGACTGACCGACTCAACGAAGGTTAAATTCGGTCTTCACGCAGGCTAGAGTACAGTGCGCCGTTATTTAGTCGTATGAAATTTAGTCTGGTATAGTTTTGAATAATAAAATATAAATAGTATAAATACCATATGCCTTATTTCTTATATTTCAAAAAAACGTTATCCTAGACTACCTTATCACTAGAGTCTCTTTGATTTACTTTAAACTTTGGTACATAGTTAACCGGAAGTGGATCTAATCGAGTTTTTGGCATCACGTGATTGTTTCTGTCCAATAAGCTGCTCGCTCCAGTCTCCCGTTGTAACTGCCCGTTATTTGCCTGAGTGTTGGTTATTATTACAGGACTGGATTGGGAGGTTCGCAATGGCCGTCGGGACTGTGTTGATGACTCTGTTAGTTTCCTACCAGGTCCCTTGCGCATGCCTGCTTTGGATAAAATATCAGCGAGGTGATGTTTTTCCTAAAAAGTTTGAAAATATTTCGGTTAGATTTCAAAGGGTGATCAGTTATTGCCTTGGTAATAAGCGGTTAGGTCCCATATGATGCATGCTGATTCATTTGTTGATTCATTACATAAGCGTGGACGAGCGATAACCATATCTCGGTGGACTCGCCATCGTTTAGCGACCTTCCGCGTGCACATAARTCGATGCACGTCAAATGTTGAATAATTATTTATAGTAATGGCATCACGACAAACAATAGTCACATTAGCTAAGCTTTTAATTTTGTTACATGAATTAATTAAACAGAAGTTGCCAAAAGTAGAAAATCTTTCCGAAGCATAACTGTAATTTCCTTACCCTTCGTTGGGCCATACGGACATCGCTTGGGACATCGGGGATAAGCCAGGCGATGAGGAACTTGATTGCAAACACGATATGCTGTGAATAAGAACCATTAAGTTGTGTTAACTTATTATACAATACGAACGACACGGTTACGTTACGGAACAGAAATAAAAAAATCCACTGTCCTAAATCAAGGGTTTTGTATGAATAGGAAACGATTCTTAGCCGTACTGTAGCCATGCCCTTCCTTGCTGTAGCCGTAACTACACTTTGCGATTGGATGATTCACTGGAATACATATAGGGAAACCATTTAAATGTTACGGCATTTTGTACCATATACACACTGCAGGTCAGTACAGTGCATCTTCGAGTAGCCYGAGTAGCGGCGCATTGGGGACACAGGCTCCCCACCCCTCCCCCTTCCCCCAAAATTTGAGCCGCTACGCAGGCTAGTTTTCGAGCCAAACAAAAAGCCGCTCTAACATTTTAGTGCTATCATACCTCAAATCCTATGAGCAGCCAGAGTCTATTGAAGGTTGGCTCTTGTTGGACGATAAGTTGTACCACAGTCTGATTATTTACTGTATTAACTACAGTCTTGTTAAAGGTGACAGTAGTAGCGAATCCCTCCCAATGCTTGCCGTAGTCAGAGGTGAATGTAACCAGGAAACCATTGGTTACTACCCCTACTATGTTGAGGAACTCTAGGATGCCATACCACATGCCTGAAAATTGGCAAATGTCACCATATTTAACAAATAAAACAGCTTTTTCCGTGCTCTATTCAGTAATAAAGCACGCAGGAAGTGGCGTAAGCATGAAAAAAGCGTAAGGAGAAGTCCGAGCCATAGGCGAGTTCTTCTCACACTTCTTGAGTGCTTACGGCGCTTCCTAAGTGCTTTATTATTGAACGGAGCACGAAAAAATTGTTTTATTATAYAGTTACTAGACTTATTTCGGTATTGAATTTATTTACGTAAAAAGGCAGAAGGTTGCGGGATCTAGCAGAAACTTGCGCACGCAGATGGCGTCAGCACTGTGCTCCGTTCACTAATAAAGCACAGTTTTCGACCAATCAGCGCGCGCGTACTATCCTAACTATATAATAAATCGTAGCAGGAAATAAAGTTTTTATTTGACGTCGTGATACGGGAAGTCGTTGGCGAGTCTTCCTTGCCAGAGGCTATAGTTTAAGTATATGAGATACTCCACACTCACTACCATTATATTTTAAAATTATACAAAGCACACAACTCTCAATTCATGTTGTATTTCGCGTGGTGAGGAAAACCGGAGAAAATCCCTCGTGACAAACAAAAAAAACTCTATTCTCATGTGGCGCCCGCACGACTCGAACCAGCGACTCGACCCGCAGGACTCACAGTGGCGAGATGCGAAGGTTTTACTACGTAACCCTCGTAAAATCTGAAGAAGGCAGAAAAGAAACCGTCTTACTGAATCCCAACCTTWATTATTTATTATTTATATTGTGCTCTTTTGCATATGGATATGTAGGGTAATCACTGCCAGGGTTTCTTTATGTCCTCAGTGGTTCTTTTACGTCACTCCGATACTGGTAATGTTGAAGTGCGGAGAGACGGGACCGCCACTTAAAGTGGTCATCTTTGAGATACAACAGATATACTAAACACATCCTTACCAATGTCTTGAGCGCGGAAAGCGATCGGTCTTCTATTGATCCACAGTAATCTTCTAGCATCCACCTTCATGTCGATCAAGTTAGTCAGAAGTGCTATCAATGGCGCAAGTGGGAAAGCTGCTGCGAAAAGCTAAGGAAGGAAAAAAGGTCAACGGTTACATCGATGTGCTTGTAGGCAATATTTTAGTGCATGTTTCTTTTTTAACTGAAGACAAATAAGAATAAAGAATATAAACTTACCATGAGAAATCCATATTGAAGAACTGTAAGACGGAAAGAAGATTACACTTTAGTATAAGACATTTATATAAGTTAATTTTTAAGGTGGCTGTCAGCCTACCTCTTGCAGCTAGCGCAACACCTTCCCCCTGTACAACAGTTCATTGTTCATGTTTAGTATTGTACCATACYTTTTTCTGTGTATTCAGACAGGGTGAAGTCTACTAATGGTTCTTTATGTAGTTCGTAGGTCAGGAAGTCTTCCACCTCGTGGTTGATGACCTCGTCAGCTTCGTCTACTTTGTTGTTGCAACAGCCTTGGCGCCAGATACGCTTGATAAAACTATAACAGATAACGATAAGAATAAAGAGATTACTATGCATTCGAAGGTACAGTAATGTGGTTCTACTGTCAAACGTTGCGAACTAGGAGAGCCCGGATATAGGAAACGTGCTATATACACACAGGCTAGCTCAAGGATCAACGTACTTAGTCAAGCTGATCAATGAAGACAAAAGGAAAAAGTTTGTCCCGGTGAACAATGACCATCTCTTTTGCGAACCAACTACTGTTTTAATTTCATTTTTGAGTGAAGACGCGCATGCGCAAACTAAAAGAGCGGTTTGARTTTCGCTCAGGATGACTCTGTCCTGTGTCATGTATAGCACGTTAAGCAAAAGCAGCTTCACTTTTCTCAGTATTACTAGTATTAATTCATATGATGAAAACTCACGGTAGAACGATATCGGAGAAGACTTTAGGCAGTGGTTTCATGATCATCAACATGGCCACTTGAAGAGACAATAGTGACATACAGTCATTGTCAGCACCACAGGCGTCGTTGTAGTTTGGTCCAAACCCAAGAATACCTTCAGATGCTGTGTCCTGTCAGCAAATACATAAACATACTAAATACAAAACGATTACACGTTCAAATGCGCATCTCTGGAGAGTTACCATAGTAACAATCCGTCAATTGATGATTTGTAATCGATAAATAAAGGGGAGCAATACTGATAACTATTGGCAAACCATCCTTACGATAGTCTGCATTGCTTGACGGTCTGCGGTAGTTGTTGTTTTTCTTGTCAGAAGGGGAAGGGAGGGAGAGGGCAGCTGCAACAGCCGCAGACCGCCAAGTAACGCAGACTAGGTTTTGAATCTTTTTTTTTTTTGATCAATCGCAGATATAGTATTAATGGAACCTCCTCTAAAGACCTTAGGTAAAACAAAAAAGCAAATACATGCAGAAGACCGTAACATTGTATTTACCCGTCTAAAGAAAGCGATGTAGAATAACGAGGAGTAAGAATTGACAAACTGGAAGCCAAACAGCTTGATGATGAGTGCATCTTCATAGCTTGTCTGTGTCCGGTGATTCTCTGCAAGGTAAGAAAGTAGTTATTACATGACCGTGGAACAACATGGCACAAGAAACTCTCACCGTACGGAATGGACGAAATCCTTTGAACCAATCACGTTGCACGGGATCACTGGTCATCCAAAAAAATATTTGGGCATCGCAAGGTTACGTCACAATCACGTCAAGCCATATTGCTAACGTGAGATTTTCACAGTCGTATGAAATTGGCTCAAGATAAGGCTTATATATACCTTCAAATTGAAAATTTTTATCGATAACCTGCTACACCCTCTGGGCTGATCAAAGTCAGGGCATGGGTACCTCACAGATTTAATTGGAAGAGATAACTAGCTAAAATTTAGCGTGAGCTGCGTCGGTGTTTCTAATGAAACAGTAATGATAAAAAGGTAAATTATACAYCGTGAAAAGATGAAAAAACTTACTGACATTTCGGACGCTAGTCCTTCGTCGGAGTAAAAAGCTAAGAGGCTCTTTTACTCCGACGAAGGACTAGCGTCCGAAACGTCAGTAAGTTCTTTCATCTTTTCACGGTGTATAATTTACCTTTTTATCATTACTGTTTCTTAGATTTAATTGGAATTGAGCGAGTTAGTTTTTTGCGAAGTGATGGATGAAAAACCGGTGAGCCAAGAGACCTAACAAACTCTACTCACATGTGATTTTGTCAGGAACCTCTTAATTCGAGTTTTCTTTTCTAGATTATATAGTGAAAGAAAGACACCTACCCCAGTCCGTAAGGCGCACTGCTAGCACCTGATACACCTGCGCAAAGGAGAAAAAGACACAAGTAAATCTGGATTTCATATTTCTGCAGGGGTAAAAATATATTCCTAAGAAAAGGAATGACCAAGGGTATGGACACAAGGCTATACTATATCCTTTACGTTATTCTAAGTGGCATCTATTGTTTATTGGTATGTGATATCATAGCCAAAGTTTTTGGCCATTGTGATCTCGTTTAAGTACAAACATCTTTTGTTCCGGCATTATGCCTTATTGGAGGTTGCTTGTACCAAAGCTAGACCACAAGGCATTATCGAACTCAAAAGAGGACTGACGGCATTTTGACACCTCCAACACAGACAACCCACGTGGAGGGTAGACAAAAAAAGTCTGAAAGTACTAGTACTAACTTTGCCCATGATCATAATCGAACAAGTATTGAGAAACGTTGACGTGATGCTTGCAATAGTGGGACCAAAAGGACCACTAGACTTGAACAGATCTTCTCTTGCTATGATTCTGTAAACGATGACAGCAAAGAGACTTGCCAGTACCAGACAAACCTGCACAGCATCAAGGAAGGAAGAAATCACTCATTTTACTTTAAAAACACTTTGATGTTTTACACTAGGTAGATCTGGTTCACTGAACTTAGCCAGCCTATCACCTCTGGGGTCTTGTGTTCGATTCCTGGACTGMCTTGGAATTCTAATATTTGTGACATGAGAAAATGGGTAGGCATAAAGCAAGCAGTGTGCAATATTTACCATAAATAAAAGAAGACCAAAGGAACCCGTCATCTTTGTGACTCTCAGCCTGAAAGGATAGAACAGTTCATGTTGTCCAGTGATGGGATCCTGTGAAGAAAGAAGGTGAAAATACCAATAAAAAATGTTTTGATACGTGCTATTCCTCAATACTTTAACACCATCAATCAAATCATGGACTGACTAACGTGAACCACCTTTACAAAGTTGACCAATCCCGATGTAGAATGAAAACAAAGCATTAAAAAGTTAAGCCAATCAGGAGTAAGCAACAAATCCTAAATCTAATAAACTATTTATATGTTACCAACAACTATGGGAATAAAAGATTGTGATTGGCTAATGTCAATATGATATTGATCCTGCTCTCTCCTGATTGGCTACAGTTTTCACATCACATTGTGATTGGTTAATTTTGTCCTAGTTAGTGTGTCTGTTATTATGCAGGAATACTTACAGGTCTAATCTCTGTGCCATAATATTCAGGGCGGTTAGGTTCCTATAGAAAAGAAAAATTATCTATGAATAGGAGCTTAAAATTTAAGGAGATGTTATCCAAGGATTTGATATTTGGTATAACTAACCTGTTCCTCAAACTCATCTACGTCCCATTTGTATGCAAGCCTGGCATTGGTACGTTTCCAGTTTTCTAGAAAAATTGTTCCTAAAAAACATGGAATTCAAAACATGAAGCTAAAATTTGACATTCTTTACAACAGTCTTTCCATCCATCCATCCATCTGTGCATCCCATCTATGCCTCCCTCCCTCCATCCCATCCTTTCCTCCGTCCCCTCCCTCCCTCCGTCCCCTCCCTCCCTCCACCCATTTTTTGAAGTTGAAGAAGAACTCTTTTTAAAATGTACATGAATATTTTTAACTTACCCCATAAACAGATGACCAATGCAAAGTAAGGTGTAATAGAGTTATCAAATGCATTCTTGACCCATTTACCAGTGATATTTGTAATGGTCGCATTGGTCTGCCTCAAAGGATGTTCATCGACACTACCAAGAAAGATAAGGTATGATGTTTCTTGGAATAAGATTCTTGTTTTGATGTTCAGGCTCAAAAGGATAAATTGGCATCAAAATTAAGACCAAAGGGTATTCTGGGTAGTCGATATCCTAGGAAATTGGAGTGTTTGCATACRAGCACATGAAGAGTGACAAAATGCTTTTTTTGGTTTAATAAATCAATGTTTGAGAGCTGCAAAACTGCAATATGCATAATATAGAGGCTTTGCACCATCACATGATGGCAGCAATGACAGGAGGCACAACAATAGTCTTTTCCCACTGGGAGACTGAATTCTTTCTCATGCAAATCAGATGAGACCAGATTCAATTGTTCCTGCCTGCTGTCATGGCTGCCATCACGTGATGGTGCAAAGGCTCTATTATCCCCATTAACTGTTTTCCCTGATTGAACCTTTTTCAACCTGACAACGTCTTGTCAATTTGGTGTGTATAATTATATAACTTTTCAAGCATTACTGGCAAACAAAGATTTCATTCTCATGGGAATGACACATTACAGCAATTACAGAGAAACTGCAAGTATAAAGTACCAATACTGGTACTTCCTTAGATTAATGCTTAACAAATAAAACAGCTTTTTCCGTGCTCCATTCAGTGATAAAGCACGCAGAAAGTGGCGTAAGCATGAAAAAAGTGTAAGGAGAAGTCTGAGCCATAGGCTAGTGCTTCTCTCACTTCTTGAGCGCTTATGGCGCTGTTTTATTCATTTTATCATATCATAGTCACTAATCTTATTTCTGTATTGAATTTATTTATGCAAAAAGAAAAATATCACAGGATCTAGTAGCACTTCACACACGTGGATGGAGTCAGCACTATGCTCCATTCACTAATAAAGCACAGTTTATGACCAATCAGCGCGCGCATACTATCCTAACTATATAATAACAATTATAATTAAAAACAATTTTTTCACAACAGCACCAAGTGACTAGTAGTAACCCTTTTGGGTATTCACATTCTGGATTGAAGATTGAGAAGGTTGAGTTCATAGTGAGTTATTCTGATTTATACCCTTTAGAGTCAGTAGAGATTTGTCCTTTGAAGGAATGAGAAGGTAGAATTGAAAAATCTTGACTTAAAAGTGTAAAGATATCAGGTGACAGATCAATGAGAATGGATTTATTAGGAAAGATCTGTTACAGATGATCAAAGTCCATTTCCTTGAACAGAGAAATAAATAGAGTAGAAGTTGGCTGAGACTCACCTCAGGATATGATAAATGATATGATACCATTTGACGGTGCTGAAGTAGTATCAAGAGTAAAGAGGATTCAAGTAGAGGGATGTAAAGAAAAGTAAAAAAATGCAGAGTAAGAATAGAAGATAGGTAGAATGAAAGGAAAATTCAGTCTGGATAGAAAATAACAATGGAAAAGAAGAATAAAAGGGTTATAAAATAAGAAGGAAAGTTAACTACTGTCAGGGCAGCCTAAAGAATAGAGTATGAAGAATGAAAATAGAAGGATAATTGGGAAAGAAACTGAGGAAATGTAATTTGAGTAGAGAGCAAAGAATATTACTAATTGATAATGAAAACAAAAAGAGAGCTGTAGATGGTAAAGAGAAAATACACTTTTGCTGGAGACATCTGACACCTTTAATGATACAATATAAGCTTCTCCAGTTTTGATGGTGAATGCAAAACATTTTTGCTATTTATCAAAAGCTTATCATTACTTAACCTTGTGTTTGTAAAATTTACTTACGCATCAATCAGACCCCAAAGAAATACAGCAAGGCCAAACAGCATTGGAATTATAAGAGAAAAGGTCATGGATCCTGTGGGAATGGGAGAGGAAAAACTGTCAGTTATAATATACAGTATTAAATATATTGCATTCTGAACTGAACTAATGCAGAAAGTCACAGGTTTGAATCCTGTTAGGTGGACTCAGATTTTTTATGAGCCCCTGCATAAGCTGGAGACTAAATTAGGCCAATCAGTACTTACGCTTTTTACTCATTAGCGTAAACAAATTTCAAGCTACAAACAAACTGACTCCAGAAATCGAAAGAGAATGTCTTATTTAGTAACTACTGAAAATCTGAGAGTAATATGTTCAATATTTTGGGAGTAAATTTTTTTTGAAAGYGGTATGATTTACAAAGAAATGTATGGTCGTGTGGCAAGACTTGCCACACAACCATACCTTTCTTTATAATTCATAGAGTTTTCAAAAACATTTTACTATTTTACTATAATTTTCTTATACTAATGAGAAAAAATGTAAATAAAGATCAGCCTATTGAATATCCTTCTTAACATTTCTACCTAGCTGCTTATATTCTATTTGTTTTTTTAATGACCACAGGTATACCACCAAGGTTAATCAAGATTACAAAATAGAGAGGAAAGGGGATTGAATTTAGAAAATTGCTCATTTTACCTAGCCAAGCAAARTACAAAGCTATTTTCTCTCCAAAGTAATTCCTTATTTTCCACAGGGGTTGGAATTTGATCCATTTTAGCCAGGTATTATGAAGTGATCGGCGAGGGTCAGTGACATCCTGACCATACAGGAAGGTTTCTTCCACTTCCTTGTCTTCTAAAAGTGGGAACATCTTGTCATATTTGGACTTGCCATGCAGGATAAAGGCATCAATATAGGCTTTCTCCATCAAAAGATATGGTAATCCTAAAATTTAAATTGAAAACCTTAGTGACACAAATGGAATATGTATGTCTAGTATGAAGACGTATTTTTGTCTTCAAGATTTTATGATATTAAACTATCATACCTTGTGGATTCTGGCCCAGCTGCCTAGACTCCTTGTCTCGTATGTCAATTGTTATCAATATATGATTTACCTGTTAATCAAAACAACATTTAATTTTTTTATTTTTGCTCTGTTGAAGGACTAACGTCCAAAGATGTCAGTACGTACAGTTACAAACTATTTTACAAGGTGTTTAAGTTTTCTTCTTCTTCACTTTCAGTATTAATCAACACATGTAGTTCCATTTAGTAGACTTTATAACTACTAGTCATTATCAACATGAATTAATACCAACTGCACGTTTACTGTCCTCATAGTTAAAGCAGCTGTCAAAGTTAATTAGAAAAAAAGACAGGTTGGTTTGTATGTCTTTGTACATACCAGTAATGACCGCAAAGCAGGCCTGAAGAAGGTCTCTGGATCATTGATACCTTCATAAATTTCTTTCTTTGATACACAAAATGGAGCACTAACAAAATCAACTAGGAAAAAAGAAATATTATTATAAAACAATCTGTCAATTATATAACAAGGTACAAAAACGATAGAAAAAAGTTCCGCATATAATATATTGACTTGAACACATAAACAACCTTCGTCGTCAGTCTTGAACTTGTCTCCCAGCCTTGATAACCAACTGCGTTCATTTCGYTCAGGAACAACATACTAGAAGAGATTATTGAAAATTTGATTWAAAAAATATGTCAGTTTTGAAGCCAGGGCAGATCCATGTGATTTGGAATCTAGGTGCTCAATGCATTGTTTGTCTCAGCAAAAAATTTCTAGGTATTTTCTCTCATCTCTCTTCAAAACAAAATACTTTCCACCAACAACATGAAACATCTGACTGACATCCAACAAAACGTTGTCTTAGTTGTCTCTACAGTAAATTGAACAATTTCATGCATGTGATAGTGAAGCAGTGTAAAAACGGTTATTACTCACCCCTGCAAGCGGCATTTGTAATATCACATGCTCAGCTTCAATACATAGCCTCTCAAAAGGACAGTGCAGTATTACAAATGTATGTAGTGTAGAGTACTTCTTTTCGATTCTAAAACCTTCCTCCTCAAGTGACTTTTCAAATGTTTCTCTTAGTCTCTCCTGCGTGGTAGAAAGGTCCCCAGGTTTATAGACTAATACGTAATCATAATGTCTTTTCTTTTCATGACTTTCATTTTTTGATTGATGTATAGCTTGCTGGATTGCCTGTTGTCTAATGTCAATCTTATTAGGCTCTGCTCCTTGTCTGCAAAACTCTTCCTCGATTTTCTGAAGTTCTTCACTAGTTCCTAGACTATTCAAAGGCATTCTTTTCTGTTTATTTAGAACTCTTCCCTGATCAGGCACTCTGTTTATTGTAGTATTTTCTCGATCTGTAGCACTTTGGTCATTTTCTGGTGAGCTCATTAAATCTGGGTTCACTTCTGACCTTCTTTTCTTTCTTCTCTTTTTCCTTTTTGTGTTTTCTACATTCCCATGATTCAAAATGCTTTCTTTGTCATCATGCTGCAAGGCAGTGAAGTGCTGCCCATTAACATGGTAGGTATAATTTTCGTAAGGTTGTACTTCGACGTCTTGATGTCTGTCTTTCATTAGGTCATAAGATGTCCTATCCTTCAATTCCATTCTTTAATTCTCGTTCTTCAAAGATTATTCGATTAACTCAGAGATCAAATATTGTACAATTTTTGTCACAATGGTGTATGCAATGATTACTTTTACGGATTAAATTCAATAAACGTGATGATATCTCTCATAGACAGAAAATCAGCTGGTAGTTCCGACCTTGTCTCACGGTCTTGCTGTTTGTACTCGGTCTTGCTGTATGTCAACAAGTACTTCAGAGAATAACATTACGATATAATTCGATTCCTCGATCGTTCTTTTCCTCAAAGTCCAATCAAGTAGAAGAAAATTGTTACCAAGTCTGAACCAAACCAAATTATTCCCAACCTTTCTGAGGTATTAAAGATACTCGCAATACCTTGGACAATAATTTTCTGAAGCCTTTCGATGTGAAGACTTGTGATTATCAAATTACTTCTCCTCCAAACTTCCGATGTTTTATTTCTATCTTTCCTTTAGATTCAGGTCCTTTCAGTCGCCATCGTCCAAAAACAAAACCTCACCACAGTATTCCTAAATCCATTGAAAAATCATTAGTAAAACTGTCTCTTATTATTATTGATGACTGGACTTCGCTGCTTAACAACAGCTAGTAAACATTATTTGCATAACAATAACAATCCCTTATCGGCTAGAAATCTTGCATATGATTAGTGTTCCATGGAGGCATTGGTTCATCTATTAACCTTGAATTCATATTTTATATATGTAAAATAAATAAATAAATAAATAAAAATGATAAATGTGTAGAGATAGAAAAATAACCTGCCAGTTCATCCGCCATTTTTTTTTCAAGGGCGCGTAAAAAATTCGTAATGAATTCGCTATTTAACGACAGGTGGACGAAAATACTTCGATTACTCTCGGAAAGTCTTCGGAAAATAACACAACTGGTCAAGATTACTRCGGGCTCACACTGCTATTCACAATCCAAGATGGCGGAGTCGAGGTCGAGCGGTAAGCGAGGAAGAGATGAACTACAAGAAGCCATTCGCGTACAAGGAGAAATCATACGAAATCTGAAACTAACTGAACAGACAGATGAAGTAAAAAGCCAGGTAACTGAACTTTCAAAATGATAGGTTTTTTTAATGGTATTTTAGAAAAATATGCACTAATACCGGCCCTTGATTGCATCAGAATAGGATTTTTTCTTATTCCGATAAAATTTGGTTCCACGTGTTCTGTGAAACAAAGTCAAACGTTATTCAACCTTAAAAATTAATTGAAAGACTTATTTTACAGAATCTTATCAATGAACGGAAGGCTCATATAAAATATATAAATATGTTTTATAGAGTATTTTTGAGATGTCCTATAAATCGTTCGGGTACGCCCGGGGGTACGTAGGAGGATGGGGTGACGAAACAGTACCACAAAACTAATTCAAGTACATCATCTTAGAGACTGCTATAAATAAAAAGAAGACTCGGCTAAATTGCAGAACACCCCACCACTTATCATACGTCTCTGCCTGTAGCCACTGGCTACAGCTACATGTAAGATACACAGGGATACCAAAATATTGTTCTGAATATCATAATTTTGACTGCGTAGTCGTGTAGCCGCATAGCCACTTTGTAGTTATACCTTGTTCTATTAAGACACAGGTAGCCTGACGCATTAGTTTTGACTGC
>NW_022260939.1:49847-60398 GCF_009602425.1 Actinia tenebrosa | reverse complement strand
GCCTGACGCATTAGTTTTGACTGCGTAGCCGCGTAGGCACTTGGAGCCTGATGCATTAATTTTGACTGCGTAGCCGTGTAGCCACATAGCCACTTGGTAGTTATACCTTGTTCTATTAAGACACAGGTAGCCTGACGCATTATTTTTGACTGTGTAGCCACGTAGCCACTTTGTAGCTATAAATGCCTTTCTGTGATGGGGTATTCTGCAATCGCTACTCTTCACTTAAAATAATAAAGATAGACTTTTTAATAGAATAATGTCTAATTCATTTGGGGGAGGGGATGGGGTATAATGTCAACCCCCTCTAGTGTAGGGTGGAGTCATATTGAACTTCAATACTCCAGTAATGCTAGGGAATCACTTTATTTTTTTCAGACATTATGATGATTTTTAGACTAATAAACAGACTTCAGATTCCCTCAAATGTACATATATCTAAAGTACTGCCACAAGCCACTGTCCTTGCCCGTACCTATTGTCTAGATAGTAAGGTTAGTGGCACTGTAAATAGAACCAAAACTACCTTAGCTTATCTCCTAAAAGTCAACCTTGAACGTTCATATTAAAAGGTATTTTGTTTCTTGGTTGAAAATCTTCTCCAAAATTAGGGTCAGAAATAGAGATATGGGTATTTTTAACATTGAATTTTTAATCTAAATTAATTGTTTGCTATTTCAGATAAAGGAAGAAGTAAGCAAGCTTTTGGAACTAAAAAAGGAGCTTGGAGATAATGCAAAGCCACAGAAGTTTGTCCTCAAAACTCCCAAGGTAACTATGTATGTTAGTTTCCTTTACATCTTGGTGATGCTTTAGTCAAAGCTATGTAATTTATTGATTTATTCAGGCGGTTATTGTCATTTCATTTTTAGTCATCCATCTGTCCATTTTATTCAACTATCCCTCCATCCTTTTTATCTTCAAGTCTCTCTACAGTATCTGTCCATCTGTTTATCCTTGTATCCATCCATCCATCCACCAATCCATCCATCCATCTATCTATTCCTCAATTCTCAGTCAGTCAGTCAAATTCTCAATCAGTCAGTCAACCAGTCAGTCTTAAACACATTTCTTCAATTAATCAGGGTACCAGAGATTATGTGCCCAAACAGATGGCAGTAAGAGAAAAAGCTTTCAGGACTATTGTTGGTGCATTTGAAAGGCATGGAGCAGAACAAATTGATACTCCTGTTTTTGAATTGAAGGTAAAGTTAACCAGACCTTTTTCTTTTCCTCAACCCAAATCAGTTAATATAAATTATCTTTAGTTTCATTTGAGCTTTGAATAAAATGCTTTACCATTATTGCAAAGTTTGCCAGGCAGAGATTTTCATGGAGAGTGGGAAGGAAAGGAGTGGTTAGGATAAAAACTTACAGTAGTTAACTGAGAGTGACTAATATAGTACACTCCTGTCACCAAAACTCTGAAAGGGGGTTCATATTTGCCATTTTAATGCTAAAGTGATATTGAAAAGAGGGAGAGAGAGAGGAAAGGGTTTTCCCCCTCTTTGAACCACCCCTAGTCAAGGGCCTGTAGTACCTGGCATGAATTGAAATATGYAAAATTAAGAATTGTCATAAAATTACATTTATATATATGTACATAATTAAGGACTGGTCACAAAAATACAGGGAAGGTGGTACACAGTCATAATTTCAAAAATGATATACCCTATTCACCTGGTCTTTTAAAGGGTTATGATACTCTAGCCTTAGGTAGCTTTTGGGTTAGTCTTAAATTAAGACTACTTATGCATGGGCGTGTACATCGTGTACAACAGAAGCATCATGCATTCCCATACTATAGTATAGCTACCTGATATTGTCATGACCCAAGAATAACTGTGGCTGTTCTCGGATTGCTATGGGAGAGACCCCTTCGCCAGGTCAGAGAGCATTTTGCTGGACTGGTTTCAGGGCTCTTACATTGATTTAACAGATCAAAAACAGTTTTCCGTGTTTAATATGTACTCTGATCAAAACACASGGGATGTTGAGAGAACATGAGAGGAGCGGAGTGGTTTCCAGCTTCTCGAGTGTTCTCCCAACATCCCAAGTGTTTTGATCAGAGTATCAAACACAGAAAACTGTTTTTGATTTGTTTTATAAAATAACAAACGTGCCAAAAGATTGAAAAAAAGCAAAGTCTAAGTAAATTCTCCCTACGTGCAGTCTTATTCAAACTGACCAATGAGCGCGCGCGATAGACTAAAAATGATGGTAGCGTGTTTTGATACTCTCATCAAACATGGTTTTCGACCAATCATATCAATTATTTTATAAATTGGAATATAAAATAGACTTAATGCTTTTGTAATTCCATGTTAATACTTTATTAAATGTCACACATGACAAATTTCAGTGTATAGGCATATATAGGCGCCTAAGACCTGATTAGATCATCATCCAGACTATTGGAATCAAACTCCTCGTCAAATCTGAATACGTCTGGTTAGCAGACTGTTTTCTGATGACCCAAACCCAACCTTCAATGGCCCACCCTTGYATTACATCATTAAATAAAATTTTGCTAACCTATTCCCCCATTATTACATATCTCTGACATTAACACGTGTTGATGTATTAATAGGAAACATTGACTGGCAAATATGGTGAAGACTCTAAACTTATTTATGACTTAGCTGATCAAGGAGGAGAACTTTTGGCATTGCGATATGACTTGACTGTATCCACAATCATTGCTTGGGGAGGGGAGAGGGAGGGGAGGGGAAGGGGTGAAGGGGTAGGGGACAAACATATATCTCCTATTCCTATCCTATAATACTTACTTATTCCTGTAGGTACTAGATACCAAGGTACATCTATTTATCCCCTATCCCTAAAATGTTTTTGCGTCAGGGTTATCCCGTATAGCTAAAACGGTTATCCTTTATTGCTAAAACCGCTAACAGGGCTTGCATGGTTAGCAATGTGCAATAAAGAGTGAAATTTTATTCTTGTATTCTTGTGCAGATTGTACACTGTACTATCTCATCCATATTATCCTTGACTTGGATGTATTAGGTACCATTTGCAAGATATGTTGCAATGAATAAAATAGACAAAATAAAAAGGTATCACATAGCAAAGGTATATAGGAGAGATAATCCAGCCATGACACGGGGGAGATATAGAGAGTTTTACCAATGCGTAAGTATGGTTGTTAGAAACTATAATTTCAGAAGCATATTTTTAAGTTTTTCTTCCATCTATCAAAATTAAAATAAATGGCTGGATGATTTCAAAATGTTAGACAGGTCAAAGTAAAAACACTTATCTCAAGATGGACGTTCTAGCTATTTACTACTCTTGTCAGTTGGGTGGCACGAACATTTTGTCACAAAGTCTTGTGTTGAAATGTGTGTTGTTAGGTGCAACATCACTGATAATTATAATACCCATACTGTATTGTTGGTGAAGTATGGCTACATTTAATGTATTGGCATGCTTCTGTGCACAGGCTTTTTGATGCCAAACAAGCTTTTACACACCTTATTTAGTAAAACTAGCTACATGTACAGATGTAGTTTCACATTGAAATATGTCTGTTTAATTACACAAGCCCTAGCATAAAGGTATGCCAATGTTGTTCAAATACTTTTGAAGTTGCCCCTGAAAACATGCCCATTTCACTGACAAAAGTTTGTGGAGAAACTTCTGTCGCACCAAAGTCAAGTGAAAAGCATAGTATAGAACTCAAAGTTATTAGTATAAATTGTGATTCTTGTGAACTGCTCAGATGTGGCAAGTCACAGTCTTTGAGTAGGCATGTATGTTCTGTCAATCTACATTATACCATGCATTTTTCATATAAGAACAATATATGAAATTTGAATCAGTGTGTGACATTCAAATTCCATTAATTTATTTTCGTTTATGACTTTAAAACTTTATTTTCTCCATAGGATATAGATATAGCAGGGCAGTATGATCCTATGATTCCTGATGCAGAATGTGTGAAAATTGTCCATGAAATCCTAACAGGATTAGGACTAGGAGATTTCAAAATCAAGGTACAGTATATCACAAAAGGCCAACAAATTAGTGTTAGACAAGAGTATGACATGACTGTATAACAACAGAACAGAAGTATGAGCGAGAATAATTGAAAGTTAGAACAGGTCAACAGCTGATCCAGGTATGATTCCAAGAGGGGTCACTATTATGTTGAACGCCTGTCAGTAGCAACCTCTTTAGAATTTTACATCAAACTTCTTACTTCTAAAACTCCAAGGAGGTGGTGGTTATGCGCCCAATTTGTCTTCTCCAGTACCTTCCCTTTTTTCTAGTGAGTTTGCTGCATGTACCTCCAGGAAAATAGTATTTTTTGAAGTCCATGTATTATTATCCATTATTATTTATCCATTATTAATTAATTTATTAATATATATTTTCTTTATTGTCTTTTACATATTGTTTTTTGATTTCACTTGTGTATTTCTTAATGCAGTTCCCTATTGTAAATCACTAATGTGACATAGGTTTACTGTCRAAAGAAAGAAATATTATTATTATTATTAYTGATTTCTTGAATATGACCTCTTAGGTCAATCACAGAAAGTTCTTGGATGGCATGTTTGCAGYGTGCGGTGTTCCTAAAGATAAATTTAGAGCAATATGTTCTGCTGTTGACAAGCTAGACAAGGTAAGACTCTTCCACAAACATGTTCAGATTTTTTGTTATTATTTTTTTGGTTAAAAAAAAGTTAATAATTGGAATTTGAATATTTATAAGGCCTAATATTTTTTATTTGTCTACCAGACTCCTTGGGAGGAGGTTAGAAAAGAGATGGTTGAAGAAAAAGAGTTAAATCCTGCTGCAGCTGATTGTATTGGTGAATATGTCAAGCTTAGTGGTGGAATGGGCTTGGTGACAAAACTGACAGAGAATCAAGATTTGATGAAGAATAAGAATGTTAAAGAAGCTCTTGATGATATGAAGTTACTACTGGCATACATGGAACTGTTTGACATTTCTGATAAGGTAGACTAAGATGTTTTTAATATAAACAGTAATAAAAAATTTTTTYTTTCGTTTTCTTCTTGAGCTTTGGTTGTTTTTGCTATCTATCAAATGTACCAAGTCACAGGGAAGGGAGCCATGTTGGCAAATGCAAAGTTACTGCACAAGAGCAGACTATTATTTGCAGCAAAAGGACTTTGCATTGTAATGTGCATGAGCAGAATATTATTTATAGGTAGTTATTTACAGTTGTCTCTGTCAATCAAAAGGACAGGAGAAAAGTCATTTGAAAGATAAAATGAATTCCTATTGATGGATCTTATTGTTTTCCTATCTTAGATCACATGTGGCATTCCCTTGAGTATTATTTCTTTGTTTACCTGTAAAGCTTGATAAGATATATTTATTTGAGTGTAACTCATACAAAGATTCTTATTTTCAAGGAATGATAAGTAGCCTAAAATAGGAAAACTTTGCACCTTAAATAAAAAAGGTCTTAATTTCTCTTCCAGACTGCCGTCAACTTATCTTCTTATCCACTGTTTGCAGGTTGTGTTTGATCTTAGTCTAGCACGTGGTTTAGACTATTACACAGGTGTAATCTATGAAGCAATTCTGACAGGAGATCAACCTGATCTGGGCAAGGCTGACAAGGGTAATGATCTTTATGCTATCAACCATGTTCAAACAGCTGCATTTGATTATATGATGCACTCATGATCAATTGCCAAATCATTGTCAGCTTCAAAACATAAAACATAGAAGCTGAGACCAAAAGATATTCTGGGAAATGACRTGTAATTAACCTCTGAGGTATTTATTCGAAATACACAGTCGATATGGAATATGTTGAAAGCCTCCATGCTTTCTGTCAGTACAACGATTTATAAACATTCCTTTACTTGTATCACTAGATACATGTAATAAACATACTTCCCATGTAGCATTTTAGTCTCAGCTTGTATGTTCAGTGTTTCGAACCCAAAAATTATTTTGCAATTTAGTATATAATGGAATAGTATTAGATTCCTTATCGTTATATGAAGCTAAATGTAATTTAGGCAAAGTTTTTTGGGGCTGTTTGGGAGTGGGGGGGGGGGGGGGGGGGGGGGGGGGGGACTGAGGGGTCTGAGGAGCTTGCAATGTGCTTGCTGCTTGAGTTATTCCCTTTCTTTGGTGATCATCATGGATAAAACACAAACTAGCTCTTGAATTATTGTAGGCACTTGATCTAGTGAGGTCAGTCCTTCTTTGTTCCCAAATCTCACCTATTGGTGAGGAGTTTTAACTACATGTAACACTGTTATTCTTATACTTGATTCACAGGAGAGCCAGTGGGTGTGGGTTCTGTAGCAGGTGGTGGTCGCTATGACAACCTTGTAGGCATGTTTGATCCAAAAGCAAAAAAGGTACATTGGTGTCAAAATTTGCTTCTGAACATCATTTATAATCAATACACCCCTTGGATGTGACGTCAAAGCAGCTCAAATTGGAGGACAAATCAAAATAATTTCAATCTTCTGAAAATTAGAAACCTATTGTTATGTCCTCCAAATTGAGCTGCATTCTGATGTGCTGCAAAGAGTCTATTGTTAGTTTAGCATTTTATTTTTGTCTCAATCAATGCATAGCAATAAAAACAGTGATAATGCTTCAGCATAATTTGGGTTTGTTTTCACAGGTTCCTTGTGTTGGTGTCAGTATTGGTATTGAGAGGATATTTTCCATTTTAGAGGCAAAGGCTGAGGTAAGAGCTATTCTACTGACAATAGACCATTTTTGAGTTCCAAATAGACCTTATTCGTGGGGTGACAATGTTTTCCCAATTGAACATGACAAACCTCTGGGGGAATGAAGAGCTAGTGTTTTGAAACTCTTCGGGATATCATCGTTATTCCTTTCCTATCCTTTGGGATAYTCATGAATTTTTTGAAGATTAAAAACGAAGAAAATGAATCCCCTGGAGGTTCGTCAAGCTGAATTGGGAAAATATTGTCACACCACGAATAAGCTTACAGCTGTGTTCCTTGATTACAGACTCATTTACTCTGGATTAGCCTCATATCAGTGTCTAAATATTCACAAATACCAACAGTAAAGTAAAGAATGCACAACTTCAACATTACGAAGACTTTAAAATTCCAAGGAACTTCACTGGAACACTTGAGTATTCTGTACAAAGTCAAGGCTAAGCCTGAGGAACAGAAAACTTAAAACTGGAACATTATTTCATTACTTTATTTACTAGTATCGAATTCATCCTAATTTATTTTGCAAATATTGCTTTGAATGCAGCAATATTTGAAATATATGAATCAATGTGAGTAATAGTTACAGTAGTACAATGGGATAGAAGGTTTAGAACAGATTTGTATTTGCACTTTATTTAACAATTATTCGCTGAAGGCAAAGTGATTATCGGGGAATATTTACYGAGACGTGAGTCTTAAAGCAGAGAGGTAAATATTCCCCAATAATCACTGAGCCTGAGGCAAATAATTGTTTTAGTATAAATACACAGGTGATTCTTTCAAAAAAAGAAAAAAAAAGAAGATAAAAGGCATTTTTTCAGGTAACAGCAACAAAGCGACTGGCCACCATTTTGGATTTTCGCTCAAGATGATTATCGTGTGATAGTGTGAGTTTCTTGACCAATCAGCGTGCGAGATTTTCTATAATCACCTGCATATTTTTACTAAAAATAATAATAATAATAATAATAATAATTATTATTATTATTATTAAGGTTTATTCACTAAGGTAATATTTCAAAAGGGCTGGATCACTATATATTTGGTAAATGATTTTATTAAAATTAACAGGCATCAAGAAATAAGATTCGAACAACCAAAGTCCAAGTCCTGGTAGCTTCTGGACAAAAGAATATGCTGGAGCACAGACTAAAGTTGGTTAATGAACTGTGGCAAGGTGGAATAAAGGTATGTGGGATCGCATTGATCTGTCACATTAATAACAGTTAGATAAGACTTCATTTGTCAGGCTGATAAACACTACGGATTTCATTGAAGTGTGGCACGCATTAAAAAATTCGTCTGCAAATTTGCCTACGAGACGCTGTGACTCCGCCCACTTGGAGGTGYGATTTTGTCTGCATTCCTTTCTCGTGAAATGCACCATTGGACATCAGCGAACTTGGTCATGTTTACAGTAGGGGAAGAGCATAAGTAGTGATTTGAGATCTCTTGTCATAGATGAGATTGTTGAAAGTGGTGGGGATATCATAACATGATTCTTTCCTGGAAAATTTGCAGAAATTGCTTGAAAACTTCCCCCGCCTCCATACTCCACTTTGAACTCGAACCCTCTACTCGCCACTATAATTTCGAATTGAACATTGCACGGGAATAGCCGAGAAAGGAATGCAGACAAAATCACACCTCCAAGTGGGCGGAGTCACAGCGTCTCAAATTTTTTATTGCGTGCCACACTTCAATGAAATCCGTAGTATGCCACACTACGGAATTGCTGACCAAACCAATCACATCATGCAATATCATTTTTTATCCAATCCATTGTTCAGACCAGGCAGGACTTGGTTTAAGCATGGCATATATGCACTTAGTTAGCCATGCCCTGACTTTGATCAGCCCAAAGGTCATTTCAAGCTATCAATAAAATTTGAAGATTTTTTTTAAAGGTACTGTGAGTTTTCGCAGTTATAATAAATTTGATTGATRTGATACCAATTTTCTTCAAGATTGATTAATTCTAATAGCTAACTGATTGATAAAATCATGCCATTTACAAGTAATTAAGACTCTTTCAGATTAATCCTTTGCATTATTTAAACATTTTAGGCAGAAGTAATCTACAAGAAAAATCCAAAGATGTTAACTCAGTTCCAGTACTGTGAAGATAATGGTATCCCATTCTCTGTGGTGATAGGAGAAAAGGAACTGGAAGAAGGTGTGGTTACACTCCGTGACACACAAACAAGAGAAGAGGTATACAAATACTAAATAAGGGCAGATCCAGTGGGAGGGCAGTAGGGGGGAGGGAAAATGAGCTGGAGGAAGGTGTAATTACACTCTGTGTTACACAAACAAGAGAAGAGGTATACAAATACTAAACAAGGGCAGATCTAGTGGGAGAGTCGGGAGGGGGGGAGTAAAGGAGCTGCAGGAAGGTGTGGTTACACTCCATGACACACGAACAAGAGAAGAGGTATACAAATACTAAACAAGGGCAGATCCAGTGGTAGGGTGGGGGGGGGAGGGGGTAGGGAATTTCTGTGCCCCCTGTTATATCCGAAGGTCAAGATTGATTTATCCTAAAATTTAGTTTTGCCACAGGTATGAATTAAATCTGAAGCATGGCCGATCAGTCRCCGGTCATGATCACAGGCCAAATTAGTTTTAGCTTAGTGATACCTTTTTTCTGACTTAACGTTACTGGTCAACATTTCTTACTTTTAGGTGTCTGTCAAGAGAGAAGAACTATGTAATGAAATCAAGAGAAAATGTGAAGCAATTGAAGAATTATGATGTGGATTTTATTTAGGAAGCATCATTCTTCATGAAATTTGATTGTCAGGAATATGTAAAATGCTAAAATTGTTGACAGTGGTTTGCTTTGTCACATAAGAAGATGAAATACCTTACAACTAATTGAGAATAGATTACRGGCCTGTTCCCAGGACTTTGGAAAGGGGAGTTCATATATTTCGTAGTTCCAAAAGTTATCCATCCCCCCCTCCCCCCACCCAATGGAGGAAAGACCCCCTTCCCCTACCGTCGAAATTCCAATTTTTTTCCATACAAACTTTGTAATTTTGTTCTTTTTCTGACCCCCCTGCCCCTCAGAAATTACAAATTCCTCTGTGTGTGGGGGGGGGGACGGGACTAATTTGCAATTTTATGGTTGAAAACATTGAATAGAAAGCATTGAGAGGTTAGCACTCTCACCACTATGCCTCTCACCTGTGCTTCCCTAACAGCTTTGAAGTGCCACTCCAGGTGAGGGACCAGAACTTTATACTGGCAGAAATGAGTGCCATTCAGGGTGAAACCTCAAGATTTTTGTTAGAAATGCAAATATTATTTTGGCTTGAACCCTTTAAGCCAGAGCCAATGCAACCTAAAGCGGTAAGAACAAAAGTTGTTGTAAAAGTAAGACAAGGATTCTTAGAATAAAAAAATTATATATTGTGGAAACTGTATATAATTGATGATATTTATTCATTTATCTCACGATCCAGGGGCCCTTTTTATGTGGTTAAACAGTTTTTCTTATTAGCGTGAAACACTTCGTAAGAAACTGCACRAATTAGTAAGTTAAGTAGACCGTATACTTTCAAAACGTTCCACTGATTTGTACAATTTTGTTAGTTAACTTTCTCTTAGATATATAGTAAGCACTCTACTGTCCTACATTGGGCTTCATTGTATCTTTTTATTTTTATTTCACTTCGTTGGGCTATGCGCCCGATCTGCAGTATTTACACATGAAAGTGGAACCTAGGTTCAACACTATATGATATATAGCCCAATAAGACGATCGAATAGCCCAATAAGATGATATATAGCCCAATAAGACGATCGAATAGCCCAATAAGATGATATATAGCC
>NW_022260939.1:3148-30421 GCF_009602425.1 Actinia tenebrosa | reverse complement strand
CTTCCTTTTTTTCTTTCTCTTCTTACTTTTTTTCTTTCTTTCATATACATTGGGGAAAAAGTAAGAAATGTTATGAATGAGGAGCTTATTTCTTTGAAGGCAGCACTCTTTTAAAATATTTTTCTCTCTCACTCTTATTGCATATGCTAGAGTCTTTTGGCTGATGACAAGCTGTGTCTTAGTGAAGAACTCTACTCATTCTTAAGCCCAAGCCCTGAACACTTGAGGAAGCAAAGGTAATGTTTCTTGATCTGGAAATGCATTCTTGAATCTTTACAAGGTAATGTTTCTTGATCTGGAAAYGCATTCTTGAATCTTTACTCTTAAATCTTAGGAGTGCCAGTAGACAATGCAGTGTAAAGAAGACTTTGGATTACCAGCAGATAGGGGCTAAAATGCTAATGATATAACTTATCAGTTGTACACTCAGTATCCAGGGTTCCACTCTAAAACTGCCATTTCACTGGTGCCACACACCCATAATTTACTAACCTGATATATACTGTTTCAGTGAACCTACCAAGAAGAAAGAGTTTTCCTTCATGTCAGTCTTGAAAAGGTGAGAAATTTCTTAGTTTAACAGAACAGGTACTGATCACAAGACAAGGAAAAAAACGCAATAATTACATTCACTTTTTCATCTCCTTTTCTTTTTACAGCCTTCCTTTTGATATAATTCTAAATGATGAAGCAGAGGAGGTAAGATGAAAAAGTTTTGAGATAACAATTGATTGTAGAGTGCACACACTAAAACCGTGAACATTAAATAGTACTAATTAGTACTATTTCATACAGAATCCTTTGTTTTCTATTGYTTAATTATCACTATTTAGTGCTAAAAATTAGTATTTGTTTCACGGATTTAGTGTGAGCACTCTAGTAAGTCATTTAGTTAGACAAATGTGAACCGTTTATACAAGATGCACTAATTATTGTCAGTTGTTTCTGTGGGTGTAGTTCTGTATTACCATATATACACCCTGTTTTATAACTGTCTTTCTTGTAGCTGTTATTCTCTGTGCTACTTTCCTCTTATTAGTGGTTATTAATCTCTGTTTGTGTAATATATCATGTAACTGTTGCTGCATCATTTATCTCTTGATAGGAAATGGAGCAAGAAGACTGGTAAAATATTGTTTCTTCAATAATTTTTGTACCCAACATTAATTATTTAGCATTGAGTTTAAATGGGACTTTCTTGAAGGAGCAAGCTTTACACCTTTAATTATTGTATTCTGGGTAAAAGTACTTTTTTGCAACAGTTACCGTAGATTGATAAGTTATAAACCGTAGTGAAAATAGGAACACCGACGCAGTCCACGCTAGTGTTTACTAGCCATCATCTACGTACTTTTTTGTAGGGTATTGTTTAGCTCCAAAGTCATTATCATTGGCTATTGTTGTATTGTCTTCATGCTTCAGGTGCTTTGCCACACCAAGAAAGAGCTGCAGTTTACACATAGCATTTTCCATGGTTACTTAGAGTGCAACTACTATAACCAATGCCACTTAGTGAGAACTATTTTCTTCCTTCCTTATAAGGATCTCTTTTCCCCTCTGATTTTCTCATCCTCTATATTGCAACCAAAGTCCATAGATCACAGAATTTTTCTATATATTCATCCAACTGATTATATCATGCATAAAGTGTCTTCTCTTTTTCAGTACCCTTCCTAAGGATTCTATAGCTGAGCCTTTTTATGGTCTCATTGGAGAAGTGTTTGAGCTCAAGGGAGGTAGGTTTTAAGAATGCTCATGTACAATTTTTTTACATACTATGCTGTAAGTAATTTTGGGGAAAATATGTACCTTGACATGAATGTTTGTTATTTGTCCACAGTATTTAAGTGGCTTAGAAGAACACTGATTGCCTTTGTTCAAGTTACCTTTGGAGGGACAATAAACAAGTAAGAAGTATTATAATCATTGCAATGTCTCATGGTAAGAAATATTTGTTACTATCAGATACATGTGCCTTCATCACCCCTATAGATTAAGGCAAAGGTAGCCCTCTTCTCAATTTTCACACAAAGTGAGCATTTTATCGACATTAATCTGGTTATTTCATTGCTTACTTTAGGGAAATTCGAGAGATGGTAGAGTGGCTTGTGTCAGAATCCATGGTTATCTACTATGTGAATATGTTTAGAGATTCCATGTGGCCCAGTGGTACACTTGCTAAACCTTTACCTACAAGAACAGCAAAGGTACAACATTGATTCAATTAATGTTTGTTAAGTAGTATGGAAAAAATGGATATTTTTTGGAACTACATAATAGCCATCCTTCCTTGTGGAGGTGTTGGATAAATAATGTGAGAATCCCTCTCTTGGCGTCCTGCTCTTTATTTTCATCCTTCCTGGATTATATTAATTATAAATATATATTAATGTTGGTAATAAATTATTGCTAAAATATCTGCAGGAGAAAAATGACACAAAGATTAAAGCCAAGAAGAAGCTAGTGAAAGACATCCCAGGTAATGTACATGTTAATTGTAATTTTCAGGAAATAATCTTCTCCCATTTTCTTCTTAAAACATATAAAATATTATTTATCATTATAATATTGACCATGTTACCAAATTTTTCTTGCAATGTTTTCCAGTTACAAACCATGTGTCATTCTCTAGAGAATAAGATTATTTTTTTAGTTGTATCCATATTTTTGAGTTTATGCACAACTATTAAATGAAGAAATAATACTCTAGGGAATGATATACTGTATGGTCTGTAATGCGTAAACATTGCACCCAAGACAAATCAGGCTTATTGCTTTTTGGTGCTGATTATATTTAAATAGATGTGCCCTATAGCTAACCATTAATTATTCACAAACCTTGGACAGCTTGGACAGTCTTCGAAAGAATTTAATATTGGACTCCTCCTCGGAAACATCTAAATATGGGGATTTGTTACCAGGCCATAAATATATCAAATTATTTCTTCATTTTCTTTGCAGAGATTTTACAGAGCCTTGTTGGAAAGAAAAACAGTAAACTTGGAACAATTAAAGTATGCAAAATATATCAGCCACTTTACATTTGCCATCCCATTCTGTCCATTGACCCTCCTAGCTCTAGCTGTTAATGTTTACGACAGTTCCTGAATAAGGAGGGATGCATGGAGGTTTGCAGCTTTGTTCAATTTTTGACATGGTCTTGTGGAAAATCCTCCTTCATGCCTCTCCCAGCCTTCAGGAACTAATCCCCCACTATGGGAAATTAACAAGTTTTTTGAAAATCTTCAGTGATCATTTGCTAGACTTTTTATTATTATTATTTGAACTCTAACACCTTGTACTATATTTTAGGTTTTTGAGGCTTTTCAGGATCAGAGGATCAATAAGCATTTGTTCTATGTAAGTCTGTTAAGGTCTGCTATTTTCTACTCCCTAAATTATTGATTTGTTTTGCCCAGACTTCCTCCTCAGGGAAGTTCTGGTAAAGAGTCATGATCAAGTACCAGAATATGGACGCATATACCTCTTCACATACCCCAGGGGTGGACCCAGGGGGCTGTTAGTCTTTTTTGAAGTGATGCATATTTCTATATACATTTCTTCATGTGGGACACCCCCCTAACAAATACCTGAATCCAACCCAGTACCCCTCCCCACCCCTTGCTAATTTCAGCAACTCCCTGTGGGACATAGGCATGGAAGTCTGCTCCAAAGATGTTTTGGGTTTTCCAAGGTCTTCTTAGCCAAGTTTGGTTAATTTGAGATTATTATTCCACAGCAAAGCTTTTGACTTGGGCAAATGTCTCTGGTTTCTGTTTTTTCAGGTAATGCTAGAATTGTGCGTATTTACTCTGTGTCCTGAGGTGAAGTCAGAAAAAGTCATTGAAAAGGCAAAACAAATCAAAAGAGCAAGAGAAGCCAACAGGCCAGTGGCACCACAATAGATCTCTGGAGCACACCACAGGATTCATATTATGATAATTAGAAAGGCAATTAAGTGTGGGTTTGGTTAGCATTGTCTTTGCATTAATAACAATAGAGAAGCCCAATAAAGACCTCATGCATCGACAAGCATGAAAGGAAAACAACCCTTTAAAAAACATGAGCACAGTTCAATTCTTTTTCATGTCCATACTGTCAGCCTTTTGTTGCTGCCCTCACTACAACCTCAGTTGGTGCTTTTCCACATCCTAGAGAGAATAGCAATGACAAGGAAGACACCACACACAGGGAAAGCCATTTGGAACTGTGCTTGCGTCATCATCTTGCTGTTGCAGTCTTAATGCGTAAAGGTCTATATTTTTGCAATATTATTTGAGTGGTTGGTTTTCAATTGAAACCCACAGAAATCAAACTCATTTGACTCTTCAAAACAGGCCAAGTTCACATGTGGAAACCTGCACTGAGAATTTATAACATTAGATTCTTAATATTAATTAATATATAGGTTATGATAGTAGGAAGAAAAATATGGTGGATCATAATATTGTTAGCAAAAAAAAAAAATGAACTTAAACATACATCTAGTGTCATGGGCTAGTTATAAATAGATTTGTAAAGTTTGTAGCTGTACTATGTGAATATCTTACTGTAATTGTAACTTTATGTTGTGATTGGATTAATTACTTGAAGACAATGGGAAGTCATTTCAATGTCAAGGCATGGCATACTGCGTTCATGCTGTATATTGAGTACCATTCATTGTTGAAAATGGCATAAAAACTATAGCCTGATTCAAAACATGTTGTCCATTTGAAATAGGGTAACAGGACTAGTAGGGTATTGCAAGGAATAAATGATTATTATTTATTGTCCGAASAATTTTTATTTCTAAAAAGATTAAACTGGACAGTAAAGTAATTTTACTCAAACCCGTGAAACAAAACTTACTTGTATAAGTGAAAGAGTCAAATAGGCACAAAAGAAAGCAATGAGAATAACACTTACCAACTTTTTGTTACAAGACACTTGTTGAGTAAGTGACGTCACAAGAAGAAACCGCTGACGCAAACTTGCGGGCTTGGCAGGCGACAACAAAGCAATGGCGACCAGCGATTTTTCATGAGTCTTAAGTCGAAAATTTAACCGTTTTCTTTCTAAATCGACGAAATTTCCGTGAAATAAGAAAAATCAGGTTATATATCACCACCTGGGTTGAAGAAATTGGCTTTTAAAATTGACCAATTTTCGTACTAGTCCCCCTTTAATTAAACCTCTAATTTCAGAGCAATGCACAAAAGTAGGATCAAATTTAATGTATTTGCATACTATATGCCAAAATCCTTGGTGTCAGCCAGCTATGAATCAAAATGTGTAATGAATCAAAGGAGTATAAGAATACATTACTGTGTGGACACACTAACCGGGACCACTTTAATATAATTGACCAATCAGATAACAGTAAACTAGACAGAGATTGAGCTTATAACAGTGTTAGCCAATCAGATTATCACGTTCTCATGCTCTTATAATATCGATGCGCTATCTGATTGGCTGGAATAAAAAATATTGAACTAAATGTCTCAATATGATTGGTTAATGATACTAGTTTATCAAAGTGGTCCCGGTTGGAGTATCTGCACAGTAATTGTGGTCATACTTTTGCACATTGCACTGTAAGAAAAACAATTAACATTTTAAAAAATTGATCTAAATATTAAACATTACCACACTCCATGGCTTTTAAGATTTTTCTGTTTTTATTTATTTATTGAATCGTTTTGATACTGGAATCATTTTACACTGGAATAGCCCAAAAGTTACTCATATATGCAGGTGTAGTCGTTAGGTGTCCAGGAATTCAGCTCATCAGCTTGGAACCACAGAGAAATTTCTTTCTTTGCCGTCTCGACAGAGTCACTACCATGGATAATGTTCCTTTGGGGTGCCAAAACAAATGGTATAAATTTGAGAACGAAAAATGGTTATTAATTCCTGGGGTCCCACTGTCTACTTTTTGCTCTTCCATATCAATCAAATTTTCAAGTTTCAGTCTATTCCCTTGTAGTATCATGCATAATATTATTGTATATACTTTTCAATCAAAGTTCCCAAATGGACATACGCTTTTTTAGGTATAGTTGGACCTGGGATGTTAGGCCCCTCTGTACTTTTGTAATCTTTACTTCCTCATCCACTGCCCCCCCCCCCCACACACACATATTAAAATGTCTTGACGATTTTTGCACTTTTAGATTCATTAAGCATATCAAACCCATTTCTTAGGAGATTTACATAGTCCCTTCAGTAATCATCATCAATAATGATGACCTTTTAGCTTACCTTCCAATATCAATGGAAAGATCACCACGAATGGTTCCTGGCTTTGAATCCACCTATAAATAAATTGACCAAAACAAAATTTGAGCATTTTTTGAAGTAGCCAGATAGAATATCCAAATTTGTAGTTCTCATTCAAGCATTGCCAACCAGTCACCATTGTAAATCAAGAAATCTTTATTTATAAGTTTAAAAAGGACATTACATGTTGATACTTACAGGATTAGTTTCTCCAAGCATGACTCGTGCCGTGCTAACCACACCCTTGCCTTCCCATACCTTAGCAACAAATGTTTCATTAATTTTTTAAGTAGGCTAGCCTCACCAGGGTCCATAATTAACTTTTACATGTAAAAGGGTTTGTCCATTGGGATTAGGATTTAGGCATCCAGCAAAAGTCTTGGTCAACAGTATTTCCACAACCAAAATGTGGATGCAGATTCAGATTCATTTCATTTGCACTCTTTTTTTTTTTACAGTTATTTTTTGGTCCCTGAATTGGAAAATTATTGTCTAAAACCATTGAGAAAGCTCTTATGCTTGCAATGATAAAGACGTGAATAATTGTTCAAGGTGTTAAAAAAGTTGTCTATCATTGCAAGCTCACCATTTGTCTCTCTTCAATGCAAAGGCACAGCTACCTTTCAAGATGGCACAGGGAACTAAGATAGGGACTATTGAAAATTCTAGTACACTGCAAATTTATTCATTACTAATTATTACAATTATTATTAATTAATTATTACAATTTTAATAAAATAATAAAATAAAGGGAAATTTTCCTAAAATTTCTCCTATCCCCTAACCCCCTAAAGTTGTGCATTGGTTGACTTAACACATCTTCCCAGCGGAAAGTGACACTCCTTTTAGAGAAAATGCTGCGTTGAGTATACCGTTAAAAAATATTTTAAAAAGAGAAAATGTACTAATGTGAAAAATATATCCTAGAATATTAAAAGCAGCTGATCACATGCCTGAACATAAATAAAAGTAAATCAGACTTACCATTGCTACTACCGGAGACTCGGACATGTATTTAACCAATCCAGCAAAAAACTTCTTTTGACTCAACTCTGCGTAGTGCTCTTTGAAATGCTTTTCGCTTTTCTAAAAGATTGATCCAATTGTTTCAATTTGCAGAAAGACAAAGTTAAATAATTTTGCAACGTGGTTGATTTACCTTTACGAATTTCATTGCCACGAGTTTGAATCCTTTTTTTTCGAATCTGGTGATAATTTCACCGATCAATCCGCGGTGTACGGCATCGGGTTTTATCATAAGAAAGGTTCGTTCATCAGCCATTATTGAAAAAGGACGAAAATTTTAATGTTTAAAGCTGAGTTCTCGGCCGACCAAAGAGAAAGAGCTACTCACGTGGATGGCTGAGATTATATATCCTTGACCGGCCTTCCCATCATGCAACATAATTACTGATCAAAATGCAAGTTCTCCAGTTCAGTCCAGGAAGACAAAAAAATCGAATATATTTACGAAATTAGATCAATCATTGATCTAAACATGTTTTATGAAAAATTCAATTCATATAAGCATCCAAATCATCAAATTCACAAGATAGCTTTGTCCTAGTGCACTTGTTAGCATATGAAAAAGGCTCTTGGTGAAGTGGATAGAAAAGATAGAAAAGGGGAAGATGAAGGGTTCTTCCATTTTGTTTTCCCATCCTCTGCACTTCCAACCTTTAAAATAGCCAGCCCACATGATAGAGGTTCAATATAAATAAATTAGATACTTAAGCTTAGGCTGCGTTCATAATGTATGGCAAAGAGGGGGGGGTTAGGTGAAAATTTGAAATGTCCAAAATAATTCTTAAGACCCGATCCATACGTCGCACTTTTCATGTGCCGAACCTAATAGTATCTATTTGACACATGAAAGCGCGACGTATGGACCGGGCCTAACACCCCCCCATAAAGTCATGCAATGAAATACGATCCCCCCTAAGCAAGGCTTGTAGCTTCTCCCAAAAATCGTGTATCCCCCCATTTTTCTGATAAAAATTTGCCCATCCCCCCTTTTTCCTACCAAAATTTTCCTGATCCCCCCTCAATTTCACCTGCCCCCCCTCCCCCCCTCTGCCATACATTATGAACGCAGCCTTAGAAGTGTTTTTTTTAAAATGTAAATTAGTGGAAGGACATTTGCTTCAATAACAAGAGGGGAGGTAAGGTTATTTCCTTCTGTTGCCTTGAAAATTTCACACTCCCTTCTTTATACAAAATAATTTTGTTCCAAAGATAGGATGCTGACACCCAATTATCCAAGAATAACAAAAAAATCTATCAAGTGTTTAAAAATTTGACAAGTTGTACATAAAGCAATTTATTATTTATTATGTGCAGTTTTATTTCATGAGAGTCAGAGAAATATGAAAATGTGGTCTAATTTTCATCCTCATAAACAAACTTATAGACATTAGGTTTCCAATCAATGAGTTCTTTTTTACTAAACCAAAGATCAATTTCCTTGTTGGCACTTTCCACTGAGTCGCTACCATGAATGATGTTCCTGAAACAAATAATAATTATTAAACATGGTATTGACAATCAACAGTCTTATTTATCCAAAATCATTAAAAACACAACCAATAACAATGCAGGAATGTTGATTGTTTATTTGGCAGTATTTTACTGATCCTTTTCATCACACATTGAGGCCTGGGTGTATTTTCAATTGACAGTGTGGGGTAAAATAGTCATACAATGCTTTCTTGTGGTACTACCTGTTAGAGTGCATACCATATATCTGTGAAAAGTTGACTTACAAATGTAATGGTACAAATTACTACTACAAAGGTCTAAGATCTACAGTCTACTGTGGTCAACTGAGGTTACTAATTTGTAGGAAGATTCAACAAAAAAAGGAAAAAGCTTACCTTCCAATGTGTACACAATAGTCTCCACGAATTGTCCCTGGCTTAGAGTCAGCCTATAGATATTAATAACATTAGGAATATTTATTAATAATATCATATTACTAAGATATGGATAAGAAAGAGAGATAACGTACTGGGTTAGTTTCACCAAGCATGACTCGTCCAGTCTTGACCACACCAACACCTTCCCAAACCTACACAATGACAAGACAAGAATATAAACAAAATGGCTTGTTGGGTTTAACAATTTCATGATTAGTTTCATCGTACAGCCCAAGAGTGAACAATGAAAGTTTTGTAGTGAGGATATTATTACCATGGCAACAACAGGCCCTGAAGACACAAATTTAACCAATCCTGGGAAGAAAGGCAAAGCTTTCAAGTCTTCATAGTGTTTTCTTAAATGGTCTTCATCAGCCTATCAAAAAATAAATAAAATAAAATAAGGTCAAAACTGAGATTTTAGAAAGATAAGAAGAAAATATTAAAAACAAAATTATGGTATTAACATAAAATTATACTTACATGCACAAATTTCATTGCTACAAGTTTAAAACCTTTCTGTTCAAATCTCTTTATAATATCTCCCACTAGACCTCGTTGGACTCCATCCGGTTTCACCATTATAAAGGTTCTTTCCGATTTGTTCTGAAAAACACAAGATTTGGAATTAAAAATTAGCTTATTTTTTATRATGTCGAACAATAAAATGTTTAGTTCAATCTGTAGCTTTAGAGAACTTCCATAGGTCATGAGGATGGCGAGTCATCTTGTCTTAGCTGTATAACCCACCCAATCACTGGTGTACAGTCAGCAGGCCCAGCCCCCATCCCCCGGATGTCATAAACAGGGTACCCCTTTCAGAATCCCAGCGGAACACCCCTACCCAAATTCTGGCGGAGTACCCCATCCCCTTCTTTGGGCTGCTATACAGACTACTACCAACCCCACACCATTACTGATCTAGCAAATAAGATAATATCAACCCAAGTAAAGAGTTGTAGCTGTGTCTTAAAACTGCCTCTCTTGTTCCTGTAGGAAACTTCCATTATGGCATCATTAAGGTTATGACAAAAATTATCAGAATGCGTCCAACGCTTTCTTTTCTCAATTGATTTACAATTCTCATGGAGCAATACAAATCTTTTGAATAAGAAAGGAAATTCGTTAAGCATTATAGTAGTGGTAGTCAAATGAGTCAAAATGGAGAGAATCCCACGTGACTGTGTGTAAATGATGTTACAGTAAAGTGCTGAATATGTAACGTCATAATGTATGCAAAAATTTACTACTGAACTAATAAATGTGCAGAACGTTGTAAAATTTCGTACCCCCATACGTGAAGCAGCATGAACAGGCCTAAGAACCGTGTATTTATCCTTATTATCGTAGAAATATTTCGCTGCAAGCAAGGTACTTGTGGCAGCAGTCGCACCGATCAAAAATGGAGCAGCATTGCCGAGCATTGAACGACTTTTCCCGGCAGATTGTGTGCTAAAAGCTTTCTTAACCGCACCATTCCTTATTAGTGCTGCAGAAGATCGAAACTGAGAAGCTAGACGAGACGGGAGAGCCATTTGGATGGTATTTTTGTACGAGAAGAATTACTGTTGGCTTGAACGATGTGGAGTCCGGATGGAAAAGAATTCAAACGAGTGACATTGGGCACTAGAATGAATAACGCACTCACCGGGGTACGGTCAAAGGTACGGTCAGGAGTCAAGTGCGGTATCCCAGATAAAAATACGCTATTTCAAAGTATTGATCATTATTATCCTTATTGTACGTTTTTTCCTTCAGCTAAGTACTTTTTGGCGGATTTTAGTGTTTAAAAAGTGTCTTATATAATCAGCCAGAGGAACGTGGGCTCTGTGTACGAGATTGGCATGGTGTTAGATGAACACGAGCTGGCCCCTGCACCCCTCCCCCGTTGTAAGTCAGTTTTGTACCGGTGCACGTGGTATTACAATAAACATTGAATTAATGACTTCGACTGAAAATTTTCCTTTCAAAATAGAATTCAAAAACTGATATATATAAGTGCTTACTGTAAATAGCAAAATGTTATCTATGTCTTACAAAAAACGTTTACTACAGTGAACGGCAGTGACGTTCAAATCCTACCTTTTTGCAAGTGTCTGTTCCTTGACAGGAAGATTTAGACTCTTCCTCTGTGAAATAAGATTGTCCTTGATGGTTGCCTTGTTCATCGCCGTGCTGTGAGCCCATGCTATATGAAAGTAAAATAGACGACAAGACGGACCAACACAATCTATGGACGATTTTCATGACCGAAACGATTAGACTGATAAAAAAACTGATTTACGAATTTTGCCTTCACATGCCCTGACCTTTGCTTTGTGATCAAGGAAGAGCTGTACTTCCACAGGCTTAAACGATTTTTGTGTCAATGTGTTTGTTGGGTTTCCTGTGGTCTGGCCATAAGATCATGGTGTAGGAGGAACTAAACCCCAACATGTATGTTACGTTTTTTAAAACGGGCTTTTGAAACAGGTGCACAACAACACGTTAACTAATAAACGCATGTATGGCAGGGAACCAGGAGTTCTTTTGCTCGATTAATTAATATTTTAGTTTACTAGTGCTCTTTATGGGTTTCCTCTGGTTTGAGATCTGTTAACGGTAACCTGAGTATCAGGCTCTCTTTGGGAGAGGAGAATTGGAAAAAGGGAAGAGGCCTGATACTCAGGTTATTTACGGTTACGTACTCGTTCGCAGAACTTGCGCTAATGATGAATTGCAAGAATTCCCAAGAGAGTTAAAAGACAAAAGCAAATGGAGGCCATATTATGGTGCCCTTAAAACTAGATGCTAATAAGAAATTTTTTTTTTTTAATTGCACCAACGCTCCCCCGAGAGTCCGCGATGCCGTAACGCTTTGATTGCAAGCCAGCGCCCGGTTAGCAACGATTTGGGAACGAGAATGGGAAAGCCTAAGTAGCAAGCAGTTAATTGATGTAAGGGTGCGATCGTTTGCGCGTTGCGAAATAGTGGGGCATGCAGAACGGTTGATACCTTCATATTTCTTAACATTTTCACGACTTTGATTGAACATTTCAATATTCCTTTTAGAACAATTTTAGCTAAACAACGGAACTAAAGAGGTGTTTGGCAACATTTCTTTGAACTGAAGAATAAAATCGTCTAAAAGTCTACTTAGTGACGTCACGTAAAGCTCTTTGTCAGCACCGAGAAAAACTCGTTTCTTGGTGCTGACCAAGAAGAACGTAGGCTCTGGGTACGAGATGGCACTGATGCAATGTTTATTGCAAATGTTTTCATCTCAGAGTTATTGGTGAATTTTGGAATTTAGAAGTAGGAAAATAGGGAACGAGGGGCTAGGAAGGTTGTTAATTGGGGTCTTAATTAATTTCTCCTTAGCATCGTTTTTCTAGAATCAATGTTGTCTCATTTCATGTTCATTTGGCAATGCACACATTTCCCCTTTTTATTCCCAATTGCCTTTCTCTCTCTTCATTCCCTTTCTCATTACACATGCTTTCAGCTCCAAGTCGCAAAACACTTCCCAGGCTTCAAAATTGACAACGGAGCATAAAGAAATGATAAACACTTTGAGATTCCAAATTTGATTATTAATTCMTATTGGTTAGAAAATAACTTGAAACTTTACTGTAATGATCTAACAAATAAAATATGCTTTACTTGGAATGGTGTTCTGTTCAAAAATGTCCGTTTTGAACTTTAGTTTATATTATTGTTCGTGTTAAACACTATCTGATTTTGAACATGATATTCTACTAACCATCTGACCTTTTGGGCTTCCTGTGGCTTACATAAAACAAGATGCCCAAAAGGTGGAACAAATATAAATTGACTCTGTGTACAGTTTTGTATTTAAGTGTTTTGATATTAATGCGCAGTGTTTTCTTTTGATTCCAACCACTACATAAACGATTTAGATTTGTGGCAATGCGAGTATTGCAATGCATTAAAAATTAAGCTGTTGTAGGTAAGATTTAATTGAGAAGGCTTCTGATTTCTTTATGCATGAGACACAAGAAGTCAACGTAACTCTGTTGAGTAGCACTCAAGCCTTTGTCTTCAACCAGGAAATGCTTGAACCATGGTTCTAGCTTGTCTCTTTGCCGAACAACTGTCAGCTGCAAAACAAAATTTAAATGAAAAAATTTAAGACTACACATTGCTACACTCAAATCACCTTTTGAGCGCTAGCCCAAAACCTGTGGGATTGTGTTACGGTCACCAAAAAGTTAGGACATTGTTCTCGGATTGCCATACAAATTCACTGAACTTAAAAAGAAAATTCAGGTCGATTTCTTTCCCAAGCACTACAACTTATCTATGTTTCTATATCTTCATGTATTTCATAAGTGCTACGCGGTCCACATATTCTCTTCGATTTCTTTAGTTACTTTTCTAAACAGCAGTAAGAAAAGCTTCAATCAAGTTAGAGAAATGATATTTTTGGAAATCCGGGAACGATGTCCGAACTTCTTGGTGACCGTAACACAATCTAACACGTCTTATACCACGTGATGTCTAGCGCTCAAAATAATTGTCAGGTTTAAAATATAGAAGGTAGGAGCTGAGACCGAAAGGTACTCTGGAAAATAACATAATTATCCTCTGATGTAATCTTTTAGGATATACAGTCGTTATGAAGCAGTGCAACAATTTATGAATATTGCACGCTTGTATCACTAGATAACTAGATCACTAGATACATCTAATGAACGTACTTCCCATGTAATGTTTTGGTCTCAGTTTCTATGTTCTATGTTTTTGAACGTGACAATGACTTTGGAATTGAGTGTATAGATGTATAGACAAACAGGACTTTTTTTTTCCTATTAAAGGATGTGATGTTTATAAACAAAGGCAATCGTGCTCAAAACTGGTATGTCAATCACCAATTTAATTTTGAGAAGGATATATTTTTTTTCCGATGTCATGATGCAGTAATAGTGTACCTTCAAATATTGCTGTCTTTCTTGGAGGATCTCTTCAATAATGCCTCTTAAGCGAGAAGACAGAGGGTTTTCAAGGGTAGGCAATGACGTCTGGGAGATAAAAATGCAATGATTATTAATCTGTACATCCTATAACAGACCACGTCATCCTTATTCTTTTGAAATACTTGTACTGGGAAACGAAAAAGAACAGTTGGGGAATAGGGAATGATACAAAATTAATGGGAAAATATTATGAGCAAGCTGGAAATGTCTCTTAACAAGACAAATAAAATAAAATATATAAATAAATAACAAATAGGGTATGGCAGTAGCATTTCTACTGAGTAGCTCTTCATCCAATGATTTCCAATTGGAATTTAAAAGTTTACCTTTTCCGGAGATCCAAGAGAAAATCACTCAAAGCACAGGAAAGAACCAACAAGTAAATCTTATGATCAAACCCAGCTCGCCTTGATAAGAGGTGAGTGCTCTTGTCAATACACTACTTGGTTTTCCAAGGCTATCCAATATTGTGTTACATTTAGATGTGTCACATTTAGAAAGAAACTCACCATCTCGATATCAACTTGTCCTATGGTTGGTACGCCAAATACTTGCTGTAATAAGTTAGGGTCAACTTGTAGACCCACCCATAAGAATAGTGCAATTCCATTATCTACAAGGAAAACCATGGAAAAACCCTATCAAATACACTGGAAATCTGCTGCTTTGCTTTTTTCTTAACATTCTCCTAAGCCTGTACACCCCTCGTGGGGTATAGGCCATCAACAACACCTGATTTTYCCCCCCTTAACATGGAATGCTTTTTCTATCTACAGACAGCGTAATACATGACTTGTAATCATCTGTAAACATACCTAGAATATACATTCCATTATCTGACATTCTTTCCATAGAAGATCTGATCTGCTCAGGCAGACCGGTTGATTCAACATCAACGTCATGCTAAAAAAAGATAATTGATATAAATTTATTGACTATTTTTTATTCGAAAATAAAGATTGTTAGTGTATACAGCTCATCTTATTGTTTATCTCTGCAAATATACCAGGACTCTGATTTTAAGGAGAATTTCAGGGTAATCAGCTTTGTCCTGAGTGGTCGTTCTGAGTACTACAAGGACAATAGACCTCCTTAGCTGGGACACATTCAGGTGTAATGTTTTCCCATTTCAGACCAAGTGTCATTCTCTTGAGTATACGATTCTTTGTTTGAGTTGTATCCATATTCATGTGCCACCGAGCGAAACCATTAAGGAAAGGAATGATACTCTAGGGAATGACTCATGGTCTGAAATGGGAAAACATAACACCTGATCACGCCTGAGCCGAGGAGGGGCTACATTGTGATCAGCATTGTTTTGATTGCTTACCACGGGGAATAGTCTTGGGTAGAAGAAAGGAACAGATAACGACTGATCCATCGACAGGACTTTTCTCATCAGCCAGTTTCTATCATCTGAACTCATCTCTGAGCCTAAAAAAGATAGCATTCATTTTGTGTTAGGGGGCTTTCATTTATTAGTGTATGGGGGAGGGGGGTGGGAAAATACTTTGTTGTCTTTTCCAAATATTACCCACCCCCCTCCCCCCCAAATAAATAGGTTTTTAAAGATTAAGCTATTCTTACCTCCACTCAAAGCATCATTTTTGATAATACAGTTCACATATAGTGGCAATAGTTTCATACACTCGGGCAAGATTAACTGTACAGAAGAAAAACGTGACTTAGAAATGTTATCATGTGCTGTAAATACTACTTGAATAAAGCCAAATACATTTTTTTAACTGCCTATACTCGCTCATTGTGATTGAACTATAAGGTTTCCTTACCTGCCCAGCTGAAGAAGGAGAAGCACAGTTCCTTCGATAGCATGCTAATATTTGAGCACATTGGTTGATAAGCCGCTCTCTGATGTCCTTTGGCACTGTTGTGAGGACTTGTTTTACGGCTGAAAAACAGACAAACAAATAGCAAAAGAATATTATTAACCTTAACACATTAATCACAATAAGATCAGTAAAACATCAATGGAATTATTAAGTGGGTCGTCAATATATGATCATTCATTTGGATAAAAGAATTTCATAGAAGTATTAGATACATGATTTGTTTTAGCCCTGCGATAGTTTAAGGGCAATCAAATAATCATACTAAAATACATATTTCATTTGTTCATTGTTATTGAATATTTTTTAGTATTTTAATTTCATTTTCTAATATTCAATAACATCAGATCCTTAAAAAACAAAGAGAATTCTATAAATTCAATAAAAAATATTCCATGTTCGAGGCCTATTCGAGCCTGTTATTACCTTGTTTAGATACAAAATTTACAAAGGTGTCCATTTCACAGCATCGGAACAACTCTGACAGTTGTGTACAGGTATTGCATGCCAGATTATGAATCCGTAACCTCCTCTGACCGCTGACCGATGTATACAACAATGCACACTGCAAGTAAGCTGTGCTGTCTTCTTGTAGCTTGTCATCATGCTTGATTTCGATTGCGATAGCCTAAGGCAAAGAAAACAGATATTTAATAAATTACGAAGTTAATTCTTTTGTTGATTTGGAATACTGTAAGTTACTGACATTAATTTCAGTAGGTCAAGAAAGCACAGAAGGGCTTAAGATAATGCCTGGTCATTGGGCAATGTCCCCCAAGAATTGGAACTTGTCCAGTTGAATCCTTGCCTTGCTGTTCTTTTTGACCAGTAGCAATGAGCCAGAAACAGGGCTTAAAATAATGGATGATCAGTGGCTGGTCATGATGAATGGCCAAAATAGTTTTAGCTTAGTCATACCTTATTTCTAACTAAAACATTAATGGTAAAAATGATGGCAATGCAAAGATTTGACCAGACAAGTCCCAGTTATTTTAAGCCCTGATCATGACCTGTGACTGACCGAACAGCCATTATTTTTAGCCCTCTACAGATAATATCAATGCTCACCTGTTGTGGATTAATGCCTGCCAGTTCAACATCAGTTGTGTTACTCATGTAGAAGTTGCCATGGAAATCCACTGGGCGTAACCCTACATGGAATACAAATGAATAAAGCATAGTTCCTCTCAACAGTCCTAAGAATCAGACATTTTTCAGTGATAGTGACCAACGTTTTGGCACATTTTCAAGTGAAGTATGAAAGCAATTAACTATCAGCCATTCCGATATTGAGGGGAAAACTGGGTTTAAGTTGGAATTATCTTGCACTGCGAGTTTTCTTTAATAACCATTAGAATAACCATCTTGGAAATATGTACCCTAAAACAGTTCCACGGTGAACTTGCTAAACAAATTCCATCCAGTTCTGCTACACGTCAGAATGGCTAATATTAAAATAAACCTGCTTTCACTCATCACACAGTTCGAACTCRATGTGTGACTGATGGATTGATTGATACAAGATTGATAATGACCAATCAAATAAACAGAGTAATAAAATAATGTTTACCTGAGCTACAGCGAAGTCTCATGACGGTATCAAAACCCATTTTACATTCGATTGTTTTCTTCAGGTCTTCTCGGAACTGTTGGCCATGTGAAGCTTCCTATTACGATAATCAATGAATATTCTTAATACTAAATACCTATAAAATAAATGAAAAGGTTTTCTTCTTGAGCTACTCAGGGGTAGATCCAGCCAAAAATATCCACCCTGGATCTGCCCCTTGCTATTTTTTATGATGAGGATGATGATGATGAAAATGATGATTATGATGATGAAGATGATGATGAAAATGATGATGGTGATGATGATGAAGATGATGACGACGATGATGTTAGTTAAAAAGTACACTAAGAGCATTTATAGTGGAACACAAAAGAAAGTATCAAGAGAAGTAAAGGGGAAAACCATAGTTTTTAGGCGCAGCCGAGTGGTTTTGGACCCGATAAAACAGGATCTGCGAGTTTATTAAACGGCTTAAAAAACTCATGATGACAAATTTATATCAGATATAAAAGCTCCTTCATGGTCATGATTTCTATTTTGTTTCCTTAATGAATTAGTAATGAATTTTTTAACAATAGATAACAGTTTTTTTGGAATTAAGTGGTGGATGTCTCACCCACAATATTTCATAATGGATCAGTAGCTTTTAAAATCATCAAGTTAAATGGAGTTTTTGATTCTGAGGATAAATCCTTATCAAGTAGATAAAAGTCAATGCTGTTAACCAATACATTTATCTACTGGAAAGGATTTATCTGTCTGATAGCACTATCCCCCCTTCATACAAATGGGCCTAGGAGAATCGCCTCTGGGCAAAACGACTATCAAGTAAATTGACTTTGGGGAAAGTACTGCCAGGAAGTAAGAAAGATTTTATCTTGACAAACCTTGAAGTAAGAATATCTGAAGATCTGTCCTCCAGTCAGACTAGCTACACAACCAATAGTAGCAAGGTCTATGTAGGCATTAGGGAACACAAACAAGTCCACTGTTACACCATTTTCTACACAGGATTTAGCTAATGTTTCATAGAAGTTTGTCTGTGGTGCCAAAATGGTCTGGAAAATAGAAAATGCATGTCTGATATCTGACCTTACTTATCATAAACTAAAACATTTACTTCTATTTTCATAAATGTGCTAACTCTATAGCTTGTGAGCTGCAAATTTGGTTTTTCCTTGCTGGCAGTCAAAAATAAGAATAGTACTGACTGATTAGATTTGATTGACAGCAAAAAGTCCAAATTTCATCGTACAGTTCGCAGCTAGTAAGTTTGCATGTTTATGAAAATAGCAGTGATGCAGTTCAAAGACAGCATAAAATATATAGTAAAACTCTTCATTTCCCATTCTTTCCATCTATTTACTTACTCATTCCTAATTATCTATTCATATGCTTTCAAATAATTAAGTAATTCTTTTGTTCATTCCCCATTTATCCAAATAATTTAAAATTAATCTTAGGTGGTATATCTTGGATAGTGATAGTCGTACCTTCTCCTTGTCAGTGGCCAGTAATTTCCTATCTTCTCGATTCTTTAATTTTCCAGGAGCTTCGGCGATTGGTAGAGATGAGTGGAAGACAAAGAGCTTTCCAGCTATTCCTGCAGACTAGAAAATAAAAAAACCTAAAATGAAATTGGTCTCCTGAGAAACTCCTAATAGTTTTATTACTGCACTACAATGAAACCACTATAACACATACTCTCATCTTTGCATCATAATTACAGCGACCTAACATCTATTTCACCCCAGCCTGCTCTCAGTCTGACCTCTAGCTCAGCTGATAGAGCATCGGTAGTACAATTCCAAAGGTCATGGGTTCGATTCCCAGCGAGGTCGGAAATTAATTTTTCTGAATTTAATTCCAACGGTCTTTTGCCCGGAATAACCTCGTTCCCAACCACTATAACTTATCTATATTTCTATATCCACTATAACACAAACCGCTTTATTATGTAAACAAATTCTTTAATGTCAGTTAAGTATTATGTTTTATGAACACTGTGCTCAATTGATTGACAAGGTTAACAAATACTTTTGAGCCATGTGGTTTCTGATTAGAGATTGTATATAGCACCCAAACCAGACATCCTTAGAGTAATCATACAACACTTCCAGTTGAGGGGAGAGAAGTACAGTGATTTAAATAGAGCATGGACCAATCTTGTAACACAAAATTGAGTGAGAGGGCCCTCAGACTCTCATACTCTCGGTATGCTACTGAAGGCTGATTAAAAAATACCTTAAGAGCTTCTACTCCTGCTTGAATTACAGGTCCAAGAACAGTTTCTGTGTCTCTTGAATCAGCAAACATGGTGGTGATTTGTTCCAGTAAGCTGTCAATAACACTTCTTGCTTCCTCAACATTTACCAGGAATCCATCTAATAGAGGGACAAATACATCTTCTACATCAGATACTACCATCATTTGAGGTTGGGCTAGGTTTTCCTGGAAAAAATAAAATGTAATCAAGATGATATATAAGAAACATCATTTATTTTCTCAGTGATCGTTTGATTGCCATCATCATCATCATCAAGAAGCAAAGATGTTATAATACCACTTTATACCTTAATGTTGTAGAAGTGTAAATGATTTGAGTATGTCACAAAACCAACTTTGATTCTTGACTGCTCATCATTGTACTCTCTAAAATACAAAGAAAAACACAAAATATAATAATATGTACATATATTGTACTCTATCACATAGACCAATGTGATGTGTGGAAAAAAAAATTACATGTAGGTTCCATAGCAGTGTGATAAAGCAGTGAATAAAAACCATATTATCAGGTGAAGTGATACGATGTCACTTCACAGTAAACTGGAAACTGTAAGTTTTGTCACTGTATCAACCCTAAATGCATAATAAACAAATCTATTTACATGTTAAGAAATTGAAATCTTTTTTTATTCATTCGTTTTCAATTGTTTGCGATATTATAATAGGAAACTTGGGTATAAAAATGATATCAAACTATTAGCATGTGATAATCTATTTCATCAACATAAGAAATGATGAAATCATTAATAATAATTTATTATAAGAATGTGACATATTCATTTATCATAGTTAGTTGACTGTTGATCCCTTACTTTGGCAAATGGTCCAGTAATTCACCAATCTCTTTCATTAATAGTCGAACCATACCACATTGTATGCTTTGATATGATACATCTATCATGAATATGTAGGCTGGGGGGTCAGGATATTTCTGGTCCTGTAAACAAGAGTTTAGTCATGTTAGAACAACTGACAATATYGTTATTATTTGCTGAAGGTGAAGAGATATTCGGTGGGATATTTACAGAGCCTCAAGCCTTCGAGCGGCGAGGTAAATATTCACTATAATCAATGAGCCTGAGGGGAGTAATTGATTTAGTATAATTTTGGACTTGAATATCAGAGAAAAGTCAAAATTCAGGATAAAAAACGTTTTAGTATCACTTTCACTCTGTCACACTTTGGGAACCCCATTATCACCACTTGAGCAGTGATTATCATCTCAGAATCACTGGTCACTCAACCAATCACAGCACGATAAACTCTATATTTTAGTTTAAACATTTTGCTTAATCCTAATAACACACAGTACAGCTGACTAAGCTGATTATTGAATGAAACAATGAAAAAATGATGCTTGAGTACCATTCTTTTCTTAGAATAACAACCTCAAGATGCATGTGACATACCTTACAGTAATCTGTAGTGGCTACAAACTCATAAGAACCAAGATGAAGTTCAGGCCTCTCGTATAAGTCAACCCTTAGACCTTGATGATCAAGGTGACAGAAGTATTCTGACGGAACTGAGAAAACAAATGAAAAACATACTATAAGAACCAAGACAGTATAAGATCCAGGATGGAATCTAGATTTCTTGGCTGCTATAAATCCAGCTACTATTTTTCAAAGTCTGATTAAATTAAGTCTTCATGCAGGCTTGATTATCCAAAAAACAAATATCTTGAAATTGCTTTCCAAGTGCTGAGGACATTTTATGCAGTAATATGATGATTCGGTCTTTGTTTGATCTGTAGTATCTTATCATGATTGCTCAAAAATATTCTAAAATGTAAACAAAACAATTTAATAAAGCTTTAATACTGTTTAATAAGTTTTAATTATGTCATTGGTTTGACAATTCCTTTTAGTAGTGAACAGACTTCAACTTTAGGCAACTGATCAGAACCATACATTACAAGCAAACCACAACACTGAGGGAGTTTGGTTTTGGGGGAGGGGGGGGGGCTGAAAGTCCTCTCCAGCAACTTCACCTGATTCACTATCTTTATAGTTTTTTTATAAGATCCAAACGATACAAAATAAGCACTAATTTCAACTACTTCCCCTAAGAAAAAACCAAAAAAAGTAAATTGTTACCTTCTGTAGAGTAAGAACAGATGTTGCAAACAAATCGTCTGCCTCCGTCAATGAATTGTACAAAAGGGTTTATATATGCTTTACAGCGGTTACAACGCACTGGGCCATTGACACCATGGTTGATAACGGGTAGATATCCCTGGGAAATAAACATTTTTGCCTGGTTAATATGGACTGGTTAATTCATTTAAAACACAGGCTCAATGGAGAAAATCMTCACCACTGTTTTCAGAACTCTATTTTCACCATCGATCCAAAAAAATWAAAAWAAATAAAAATAAACATAAGGAACATGGGAACTGTGGGAAGGTACATGAGAATAGGCCACTTGCAACAAACACTCAAGTGCTGATATATCACTTTCCTAATAATTAATAATATGACATTACTAATTCAAGCAAACGTCATTGAAATAAAGAAAGTCCACATTTGTTTTCATTGGCTTGTGTGAACTTACCTCATTTATAGGTATTTCAGCAAAGGGTGTGATAACAACAGCAAAAGGGATATCGCTGGCTTGTAAAAGGTCCTTATTACAAGGAACATTGTACATTGTACTCCTCATGAATCTCGGACTACAATTGCCTAAAGAAATTCAAAATAGATAAATCAAAAATCTATGGTTTTCTCTACAGATATATAATATATATTACTACACTGAGAGTTGAGCCAGTAAGCCATGTGGGATGGGCTTGTAACTAATACCTATTATGCATTTTCTTATATTACTACACTGCTTTTCCTAATTTTCACTTTTTTACTTTGAAAATGAATCATGAGGATAATTGCAGGTAACCATGAATGTCAACATGAACGTACCATCATCTTTGACCACAAATTTGCTGGACACAAGAGGAGGTATCCTACCCCTGGTATTGGTGAGGAATGGACCGTCTTTATGCGTTTCCTGGTCATCCTTCATCACTTGTATCTAGAAAGAGAAAGACACATGTTCTGTTGTACAAATAATAATGTATCCTGCATTCTAAAACAAAATAAGCTACAAGCACTAATAGGGTATCACTAGTAAAGTAAAATGTCAGCTTTGAGACACCCTCCCAACCCCCCTCCAAATCCCCAACCCCACTTATCATTCTCCTATAACCATTGTTTGCATGGATAATAGCTGGATACTTACAGGGCTGGGCATTTGATCAGGATCAATTCTCTTCTGCTGCTGCATAGGTTGACCCATTGGGCCAGACATACCAGGACCGGCCATGTGAGGCCTTTGACCAGGATGGCTTGGTCCAGAGCTAGGATATCCATGGTGACCACTCTACCAAAATCAATGTGAAATTACTTATCAACAAACTTGGCATGGCAGGGCTGCAGCCACGGTTTTCCAAAGTGGGAGCGAGGGGAGAGGGGAATAAAAAAATCCACAAGTTTGTTTGCTCCCCCGAAGTGCCAAACCAAAAAAAGGCCTACATTCCATCAGACTTTACAAGAAGAAAAAAATATAAAACCCACCTAGTTACATTTTATTTTAAAAAATTACCATTAAATAAACTTAAATTACTGCATAAAATTCCACAAAAAGCTGCCATTTTGTTGCCACAAGGGGAGGGGGCCTGCCCCTTGGCTATGCCCTTGCAATAGGAGCCTTGCATGCTGTTGCTGTGACCATACCATTGGCAATGATGGAGACTGTAGCTACCGGACTATGGTATAGGTTGTACAGAATAACTAACCTGAGAAACAGGGTATGATGTTGGTGGCATACCAGGTTGTCCCCCCATTCCAGGCATCATTGGTGGCCCTGCCATGGATGATGGAGGGTTCATAGTGAGTCCTGATTGAGGTGGACCAGGTTGACCAGGTCCACCTGTTGGCATTGGTGGGTATGACGGCATGGGGGGTCTAGCAGGCTGTTGTTGGGACCATCCCATTGACATTGATGAACTCTGTGATGCATTTATATCTAGGTTCTGCATCTGTTGGTTTATCTGTCATAATAAATATGAAGTAAGCAATGTTTAAGCAGCTATTTTTGTTTCTCTTCATCAAACTGGTTTTCAAAAACTGTGAGCTTGATGGATTAAAAACTATAAGAATCAATGTCTTGCCAAGGCACCAAGAAATTCTGGCTCTCAGGACATGAAAACCTTTTTTATTATGGCATGTTCTGAAATGACTAGTTCTGGTGGCTGACTACTTTGGTAAATAATAAACCGAAAATTGAAACTTCTTTAACCTGAATCTAAAGCTGATTTCAAAAATGCAAAGGAAAATGGGGTGTCCTGAGCTTGTTTTTGAGATCACTCGGAAATGAAATGTGTTTATACAATTTTCAAATAAGAATAACGAAAATCAAGCTTTGTACAAAAAAAAAATCATAAAACCGAAACTAAGGAAGAAACAGGAGTAATTTTCTCAGAACACGTAACTTACACTATATTTATAAAATACTGATAAAAGTTGTTTTAAGGTTATGACTACTTTTGAGCGTTTGATTTGAGTCCACGATGTGCAGGGGGTTTGAGGGTTTTGCCCTCTTGAAGTTCAAAACATGTATGGTTCTTCAATAAAATCGTGAAAATTATTCAGCAGTTTTTGAGCGAGTGCACATCATGGGCTCAAATCGAATATTCAAAAGTAGTCAGCCACCTTAAAACCAAAGACCACCTTATTAGACACCTAACCTACCTGGGAACTCATTATAGGTGGCCGGGAATGTGGTGGCATGCCAGGTTGACGTTGTGATGTTGGAGGCTGGGGAGGCATTCCTGGTCGTTGCTGCTGGTGTGATGGATGTGGTGGCATACCAGGTTGCTGTTGTTGTTGTTGAGAGGTTGGAGGCTGTGGTGGCATGCCAGGTCTTTGCTGTTGTGATGTAGGAGGTTGTTGTGGTGGCATTATTGGTCGCTGCTGTAGTGGAGGCATACCAGGGGTTTGTTGTTGTTGGTACTGTGATGTAGTAGGGTGCTGGGGAGGCATTCCTGGTCGTTGCTGCTGCTGTGATGGGTTTTGTTGTGGTTGCATGCCAGGTCTTTGCTGTTGTGATGTAGGAGGTTGTTGTGGTGGCATTCCTGGTCGCTGCTGCTGTTGTGGATGTTGTTGTGGTGGCATGCCAGGTCTTTGCTGTTGTGATGTAGTAGGGTGCTGGGGAGGCATTCCTGGTCGTTGCTGCTGCTGTGATGGGTTTTGTTGTGGTGGCATGCCAGGTCTTTGCTGTTGTGATGTAGGAGGTTGCTGAGGAGGCATTCCTGGTCGTTGCTGCTGGTGTGATGGATGTTGTTGAGGTCGCTGTTGTTGGTATTGAGATGTTGGAGGAAGTTGCTGGGGTTGTGATCTTGGTGGTTGCTGACCACCAGGAGGTGGCATTTGCTGAGTCTGATAAGGTAAACCACCCTAACAAAACAAATGACACATTATTCATTACCAATCAATCTGCTTTGAAAAAATAAACACAGTCCCAATAAAGATTTGCCTTTAGTGTTGGGTATATTAGGGTAAGATAATAAATATCAAGTTTCAATTGTGGGATTTAAAAAAGCTGAGGTCACAGACAAGTGAAAAACAGACAACAAAAAAATCCATTGAAATATTTTATTCCAGTTCAATGGGGATTTGCAAACGATTATGACAAGGGTCACTTTCCAAAGCTTGAATTTAAGATCTATTATTTATTATCACATTTTCCAATAAAATTCATCGCATGGGTTTATTATTATTATCTAACATGAATAGATTTGAAATAGTTACGTTGTCGCTCACAAAGACTCATAGTTTTATCAAACACTACGTGTAACTTCGTACGTCATATCATTGTTATATTTTCTTCGACATTAGACGAGCTATCCAAAAGTCACAGCACCAGCCGTAACACTTTGAAAAGCTCGAATTCCTTTTATCTGTGTATACCTTTTGTGGCATCTGTTGAGGAAACTGAGGCTGACGATTGTCGAATACACCGTTCATTTGTCCATTCGACATGTTACTGGTAAATTGTTGTGGTGGAAAAGGCGCCTGAGGTCCATTCTGTTGGCCTCCCTTGAGATTGCCATCAAATGGTTGATTCCTTCATGAGAAAGTTTATGATTAAAACAATTTTTATCACCGAAACCTAACATTGCTCGAAATTCAGACGTCCGCCATCTTACCTGTAGCCGGCTCCTGGCGGTGGAGGGCCCTGACTCATCATGGTTTTTTTGTCTTAAAATGCAGTAAAATTCAATAAAAACCAGAAGGGCAATAATTGAAGTATAGCAGAGGCTTGTGCCTCTAAAAGTAAGTCCAAAACCCTTTGCGTTTTAGAGTTAGAAAGCTTCAAAGTTGAGTTTCTAACTCTCTATGGTACACTGTTCTGCCACGTAGCCTTGATTTACATCAAGACATACAATTGCCCGGATGACAAGTACGCATGCGTAACGGCCAGCTGCGCCAGCACATTTTTGCCAGCGTTCATTTTGGTAAGTACTTCATGTATGCCTGATTATAATGTCCTGGCGGTATGCTTTATGTTATCGTGCATGATGCCGCTCTCTCACTGTATCCTAGTGTATCCACTGTATCCATTGTATCTTAGTGTATCCTAGTGTATCTTAGTGTATCCACTGTATCCACTGTATCCACTGTATTCTCTGTATCCTAGTGTATCCAGTGTATCCAGTGTATCTACTGTATCCACTGTATCCACTGTATCCACTGTATCCACTGTATCCACTGTATCCACTGTATCCACTGTATCCACTGTATTCTCTGTATCCTAGTGTATCCAGTGTATCTTAGTGTATCCACTGTATCCATTGTATCCAGTGTATCCAGTGTATCCGCTGTATCCAGTGTATCCTAGAGTATCCAGTGTATCCTAGAGTATCCAGTGTATCCTAGTGTATCCAGTGTATCCTAGTGTATTCAGTGTATCCTAGTGTATCCCCTGTATCCACTGTATTCTCTGTATCCTAGTGTATCCAGTGTATCTACTGTATCCAGTGTATCCTAGTGTATCCAGTGTATCCACTGTATCCACTGTATCCATTGTATCTTAGTGTATCCTAGTGTATCTTAGTGTATCCACTGTATCCAGTGTATCCGCTGAATCCAGTGTATCCTAGTGTATCCAGTGTATCCAGTATATCCTAGAGTATCCAGTGTATCTACTGTATCCAGTGTATCCACTGTATCCACTGTATCCACTGTATCCACTGTATCCACTGTATCCACTGTATCCGCTGAATCCAGTGTATCCTAGTGTATTCAGTGTATCCTAGTGTATCCAATGTATCCAGTATATCCTAGTGTATCCTAGTGTATCCTAGTGTATCCACTGTATCCAGTGTATCCTAGTGTATCCAGTGTATCTACTGTATC
>NW_022260928.1:152916-174940 GCF_009602425.1 Actinia tenebrosa | reverse complement strand
CCTCCCTCCCTCCCTCCATCCATCCCTTCATCCCTCCATCCCTCCATCCCTCCATCCATCCATCCATCCACTGATTATCCAATGAAATGCTCGTACGCGGCAACGTCACGGTAACGTAACGGTTTGACACGTCCCTACAGTGAGTTTTTCACAGTCAAAGTGTACTGCGTGCTCATTAAGGTTACTCGATCCGATATATTTTTGCATGAGCACCTACCAATTTCGAACCTACCATGCCTCAAGAGATTGATTCCGATTTCATAGCCACTAGGACACATATTTTACATATAGACTAAACTATAATTCAACTGACTTATTTCGAGGAGATCGGATCACATATCACATGGTAATGACGTCACAACTGTTTTATCTCTAAGTCGAATTTTAGCCCTCAACCGCATTTTCTTCACGGCTTCCTAACACAGTCTTGAGACCTTGTAAATTTGTCTGTTTCTTTATTTCTTTACAACCAGGGCCGAAATTCTCATCATGCGGAAGATATACGGTATTCTTGCCAGCTTTGCCTCGTTACAACATACCTACGACAGCGTCATCTGCCTGATTGCATTCGTTACTCTAGTTTTCACCGGAACACGCCTTACTCCATTCAACATCTTCACCATGGTTGGTCTTCTAAGCGAGAACAGACGCTCTCTTGTGTACGGGCTCACTGATGGCATGCAGCTTATCGCAGACTGTTTCGCATCGCTAGATCGTATTGAACACTTTTTACTTATTGAAGAGCTTGCAAATGGAAAAAATGGAAGGCATAGCAAAAAGAAAGACTCGTTCAAAGATCAGAAGCCGAAAGAAGAAGGCAACTACATCAAAGCCACTGACTTAACATGCCACTGGAATGGACTCAGTGAATCACCGGTTCTCTCCAATATAAACCTGGAGTTAAAGGATAGCAAACTCGCGCTTATCACTGGACCAGTCGGCTGCGGCAAGTCCACGTTACTCCTGACCCTATTAGAAGAGTTGATGCCTACCTCAGGAGAAATACAGAGGAAAGGAAGTATTGTTTATGTACCACAGACTGCGTGGGTTTTTAGTGGTACAGTAAGAGAGAATATCTTATTTAGCAAGCCATATGACGAGAAGAGATACAAAGAGACCATCGAGGCTTGTGATCTGACCAAGGATATCGAGAGGCTCCCTGACGGGGACGAGACAACCCTGGGCGAGCGAGGAGCAAGCCTAAGTGGAGGCCAGAAAGCACGTGTTAACCTCGCGCGTGCAGTATACGCAGATGCAGATATATACCTTCTTGATGATCCGCTAAGTGCCGTAGATGCTAAAGTAGGCAAGCATATTTTTGAGACTTGTATCTCAGGGATGCTTAGTAACAAGATTCGTGTCTTGGTCACGCATCAGCTGCAGTATCTGAAGAATGCTGATTTTGTTATGATTCTTGACAGTAAAGGCACGATTGAACATGAAGGGGACTACTTCCAGTTACAGGTGAGTTACCTGGGAGGGTGGGTGAGGATGTTGTTAATAAATGAATACATCTCGACTCTCTAGGGAGGGGTGGGTAGATAGAGACACATTTGTATCGCTAGGGGACTACATCCAGTTACAGGTAAGATACTTGGGAGGGTGGGTGAGGATGCTGTTAATAAATGAATACATCTCGACTCTCTAGGGAGGGGTGGGTAGATAGAGACACATTTGTATCGCTAGGGGACTACATCCAGTTACAGGTAACATACTTGGGAGGGTGGGTGAGGATGCTGTTAATAAATGAATACATCTCGACTCTCTAGGGAGGGGTGGGTAGATAGAGACACATTTGTATTTCTAGTCTCACTGGTTCATCATCATTTGTTAGGAATCGGGGCTGGATCTCGATTCCATTGAAGAAGAACTGCGAATTGGAAACGAAAAGTATTACGCAATACATGGAGTCGAGTCGACCACCAAGAAAGAGAGCGAAAAACCCAAAGAGCCAGACATACGTGAGACTACGAGCTCCAAGCCAGTGGCTGGAAAAGGCTTAGCTTCAGTGACAGAGGATCGTAGTGTAGGGACGATATCTGCAGGTCTTTACTGGAGATACTTCCGGTCTGGTTTGCACGCTGTTCTACTTATTCTTCTAATATTGTTGTTTTTAGTTGCGCAAGGTGAGTACAGGTGATTGGTGGCGTATTAGGTTGGTGTGAGGGTGGGTGGGTGAGTGAGTGGGTGGGTGAGTGGGTGGATGAGTGGGTGGGAGGGTCAGGAATGCACGGTCATGCGTCATGTGACATAATGACATAGTTATGACACGTTACATCACGGTTACACTACACAATTTACTCCACATTTCACTGCACAATTTACGTCACGATTATGACACATGTCACGCAAAGAACATTCACGGTCACGTCACGGTTGTGACATAACGACATGACGTTTATGATGTCACTCTTCGGATCTTCCTCTATGACACCACATCACGGCACCAATCACGCCAAGCTTAATATTTCTCTTCTAATTAGTAATTAGTCTCGAGCACGAATGGGCTATGAGTCAATAGCCAATGAAGCCGAAGTCCAAATGGGCTATTGACTCATGAGCCATGAGAGCGAGAGGACTAATTGTTTTAGTCAAATCCAACTAGTTGGTCTAATACTTACATGCAAACAATTATTGAATTAAAGTTAGATTTAATTTTTTGGCTTTCAAAGCCGGCACTTTTCGCTACTAGTAGGCTATAACTTATAGCCTACTAGTAGCTCATCCAATCATAATGCAGAATGGATGATAACTTATAGCCTACTAGTAGCTCATCCAATTATAATGCAGAATGGATGATAACTTATTGCCTACTAGTAGCTCATCCAATCATAATGCAGAATGGAAGATAACTTATAGCCTACTAGTAGCTCATCTAATCATAATGCAGAATGGATAACAGACCACTAGTTGGATTTGACTAATGAACCTTACACTCCAACATCCGTCAAATAAGTCTGCACCCAGTACACGCAGCGGTACGATTAAACGATATTAATGACACATTCTAATACTTGTGCAGCGTCCATTATTTCTCCTAATCTATGGCTTGTTCACATGAGTCGCATGAAGTGGGTCGAACAGAAACATAAAGTCAATCTTATCATCTATGGTGCTTTAGTTGGAGGTGCGCTGTCTCTAGCCATCATTAGAGGTCTGCTGTATTATATCACTACTCTACGGTGTTCAGAGACACTACACGACAAGATGGTCTTGTCTATATTAAAAGTGAGTAAAACATATCAAACTTCAACGTCCCCCAAAAAAATTGTCATTCGTGTTGCTATCGAATCTATATCCATAATAGCCCACTTAACGGTTCCCTGCGCCATCTTGAAAGGTAGCCGGGCCTTTGCATCGAAGCGAGACGAACGGTGAGCTTGCAATGATAGGGACCTGTGAATAATTGTACAAGGTGTTAAAAAAAGGTCCCTATCATTGCAAGCTCACCGTTCGTCTCGATGCAAAGGCATGGCTACCTTTCAAGATGGCGCAGGGAACTGTGAAGGGGCCTATTGGTCAGCTTACCTTATCTGGAAGTGAACTCCTTTTTAGTGATTTTCCTGCCATTTGGAGTTTCAAAATGTCGAAAATATAAATCAAAACTGCAGATATTCGAGTGAAGAAATAGTTAAAATTGTCCGCCATCTTTAATCTAGCTTAGAAACCTGGTCTTTGACAAAGGAAGCCCAAAACCACAGGGATCCCACGCGAACGACAATTAAGTTTGATATGTAGCTTGATAAAGCTGGACCCAATATTTTTTTATCCGACCTTTCTAAAATACGTAAAAATACCGATGTGTTCAAGCAATATGATTGGATAACGTTAATTCCTCTTTGCCTTTCGATTGGTTGCCTGTTAAAGGTTATGACCACTCGAAGGCCCAAGCAGCACGATTCTCAATCATTCTGATAAATCTTTTCTTGATTCTGAAATGATTTGTTCAACTTAAATTATCGTGTGTTTTTTTTTCCATAGTCACCTGTTCTGTTCTACGACACTAACCCATCTGGAAGAATCCTTAACCGCTTCTCGAAAGATATTGGCATCGTCGACGAATTTCTTCCCCCCACGTCCCTGTTAGCTCTACAGTACATTCTACAGACACTGGCTTCTATGTGTGTTACGTGTTCTACGAACTATTATGCCATCATTGGTGTTATTCCTATGATTATCGGCTTCTTGCTCATCAATAGGTAACTTGGTTTGATTGGTTGTGTTTTAGGGTGTTGGACATGTCATCATCATCAAACTCATCACCATCATCCATGATTACCATCATGTAGTAATCATCATTTTCTTCTTCATCAAAACAATTCAAACCACATCGTTATCATTATCATCATCATTATTAAAATAATTATCACCATCATCACCATTATATAGTAATCATCATCATCGTCATCATCGTATAGTAATCATCATCATCATCATCATCATCGTATAGTAATCATCATCATCATCATCATCATCGTATAGTAATCATCATCATCATCGTATAGTAATCATCATCATCGTCATCATCGTATAGTTGTTATCATCATCATCATTACCATCTTCATCAAAATCATCGGCAACTCATGATCATTATCTGCAGGACCAAGAAAGTACACTTACCTATTCGGATAGCACTGCACCTTTCTTACCAAATGAATCCTTATGACGTCTAGATGTAACTGAATTCAATGCATTTCTTGTCAAGGTATTATCTGAAGACATCAAGAGAGATCAAGAGAATGGAGGCCATCAGTCAAAGTCCTGTCCTCGCTCACATAGCAGATACTCTTGAGGGGATATCGCTGATCAGGACTTACCATATGGAGAACAAATTCATGGAAAAATTTAACGAGTAAGTCAGACTGCAACATGTAATAAGATAACAGACCTAATATTGTTTTTCCATTTCAGACCGCGTGTTATTCCCTTAAGAATAAGATTTCTTGTTTGTGTTGTATCCATTCATTCATGTACCTTCTAATTTTCAATCGTTAAACAAAGAAATGATACTCTAGAGAATAACGCGCGGTGGTCTCAAATGAGAAAACGCTTCGTCCAAGGTAAATGTCTAAAGAAATGTACTGTCAACAAATTTGAGCCTGAAAACAAATGTGCACTGTGTCTGAAGTATGCTTACTTTTGAGTGAACCTAATGTACTGTAAAAATGACCCAACGTTTGACAAAGTACAAGCGTAATCAGTTTGTGCCACTTTTTCATTGCGCTGACCCGTTAGACTTTCTCAGCTGTAAAACAGCTTTCGATGTAAACTACAGACAAGCGGTAAAATCTACCATTGAATGATTTACACTTTTGTTTTGCATTCGACCAGGGTGCAAGATCATCGAAGTCAGATTTGGTTCCTAGTCCCTCACAGCGCACGATGGATGGGAATAAGACTGGACTTTGTGTGCACGGCATTTGTTGCCATAGCAACGTTCTCGGGCGTGTCATTCGAGACTGATGCAGGTTTGTTTTCCTTTATTCCATTTTTTTCCCTCTCTTGCTTCTTTCCCTCCCTCCCTCTGTCCTTTCCTTCCTCCTTCCTTTCCCCTTCTTTCTCCCATTTTCTTTCTTTCTTTCTTTTTTTTTCTTTCTATCTTTCTTTCTTTCTCTTTCTTTCTTTCTTCCTTCCTTCCTTCCTTCCTTCCTTCCTTCCTTCCTTTCTGTTTTCATTTGCTTACGTCTACAACGTTATAAACATTATTTTTCATGTCATTTCAGGAACTCTCGGCCTGTCACTAGTCTACGCCATCAGTACTGTTGGTCAGCTGCAATTCGCCATGAGACAGACAGCTGACGTCGAGAACATGATGACGTCAGTAGAACGCGTCATGACTTACACTGAGCTCGAAGAGGAGACTGGGTACCACATCAAGAAGAAAGCACCATCTGATTGGCCCACGACTGGTGACGTCAAGTTCGAGAATGTTTCTCTGCAGTACTACGAAGGTGGACCTCAAGTCCTTCAAGTAAGTTTCTAAAAAGAATTCAATAGAATATTAGTCACAGACTCGTACCCAGTCGCTTCCCTTGTCTTATTGATCTCACGCTTTCTCCTGGTTCTCCGGTTTTCCTCTGTCTGCAAAATTCACTTATTCGCGAGCCTACAAGTTTGTCTATCACTTGAATGTGTGTATGGACGATGTGAAATAACTTTCTTTTGCATCATCATGAAATAGATAGTACAGTGTTTTTCAGTCACTATAAACGCTGTAGTCGAATGTTAAGTTTCTTTCCACCTTTATATTGAAACCCTTGGCAGTCTGTAAGACATTTAAGATCTGCAGTGCGCATGCGTTGTTTTGGTTAACCGCGTTCACCACTTTTTTCACAGAATCTTAACATATCGATCAAAGGAGGCGAAAGAGTGGGAGTAGCAGGACGAACAGGAGCAGGGAAATCCTCCTTGGTATCAGCGCTGTTCCGAATGCCCGACCCAACGGGCCAAATAGTCATAGACAACCAACAGATCCTGGAGCTTAACATACAAAATGCACGTCGTGTCATCTCGGTAATCACTCAAAACCCCACTCTCTTCAGCGGTCCATTACGTAACAACCTGGATCCTTTCTCCAATTACAATGACGCGGAAATCTGGAATGTTCTGGATCAAGTTGAGATGAAAGACAAGGTAGCTGACTTGCCGGGGGAATTATATTTTACGCTCTCAGAGTCTGGAAATAACTTTGGAGTTGGTGAGAGACAGCTTCTATGTCTTGCGAGAGCGCTCTTGAATAAGAATAAAATAATCGTCATGGATGAAGCGACAGCGAATGTTGACTTCAATACCGACAAGAGCATTCAAGAGACAATACGAAGCAAATTTAATAATTGTACTGTCATAACGATAGCACATCGTTTGAACACTATACTTGATTATGATAAGGTGTTGGTCATGGAGAAAGGTAGAGCAATGGAATTTGGTCATCCAGATGAATTGCTCAAAAATAAGGACGGTTTATTGACTGAACTCGTCAGGAATCAAGCATCCGCACTCATGTAGTGGAGTACGTGTGTCTTAAAATTTAGGGTTTTCCGAGGTTGCGCGGAAACTGGTAGCGAATAGGGCGCGCGCTGAATCATGGGGCTGTCTTAAGGGACACCATTTTTTCAATATGGCAGAAAGTTTGACAAACTCTCTTGAAAACCAGACCGAAAATGAAAATAAATGTGACTAGATTTGAAAAATAAAACCTGTCGCCCACTAAAACAGCCCCTTTGATATAGAGCGTGTCCTACTCGAACCGGTTTTCGTCCGCGTATACTCAGAAAGGCCAATACAAAACACCAATATCTCCTACCCCTACCCCTACCCCTACCCCTACCCCCACGGGACAACAATTGTAGAAGTCTCCATAGGTCTTGGGGATATTGTTGTGTTTTGTTCTAACTATTTTATTCACCGCATCCAATAACCAACAAATTCAATTAGATATTTTAATGTAGAAAAATATAGAGCATTCTTAGTCTTAGTTTGACAAGGTTACTCTATTTTAATGGGATAAACTTATTCGTTCAATATCTTAAGCTTGGGGATCAAATTAACGGGAAAGTATATGAGAAATTTCTATTAGAAATGAGTTAAAATGGTGTTCCATAAGAACGTTATATTTTTTAAAGGGATTTCAAATGGCAAACTCTTAAAATCGATAAATTATATATTACAAGGCAGTCCGGAAATTTTAATCTTCCTACATTCCCCGATTACAGATTTTCCAGAACGTTTAAAATTTCACTATTTTTCACAATCTATTTAACGGAACTAGAGAGAAAAGTCCATTCCGGAATTTCTGGGATAGACATTGCTCTTACAAGCTTTCTGATTCAATATTACTGAACTTCGTACGCCTGGACTCTTGGACTCCGGATCTCGGATTTTTCCGGATCACGGTCCGAAGATGAACTAACTTTTTTTTGCAAAAAGAAAATAATGAACAAATAATGAGCAATATTAGAATAGTTAGCGGAGGATTAAAAAATCCTTCTTTGCGTTTAATATTTAAGGGAAAATAATACATGAAGTTCCTACCTATGTTGGTACATTGTTATAGATGGCTCTAGTTCGTTAGGACATCAAATGTTAATGCTTGTACACAAAACTATCAATGACTGATTGAATTAACTCAAATATATCCATTGTATATTTGATACGAATAAATGATATAAGGTAGAAGTTCTATTTTTAGTCTTTTTCACTTTTCCCGTTATATTTGTTCAATCTTTGTGAGTAAATATAGCAAGAGGCGAATCTTGTGATTAAGCGTATTACGTGATCATTTCCCGCCGGACATGATCACGCGATAGACCGTATGTTTAAGAAATGCCTATCGTAATAAAGCAAATTCATTTAAAATTTATGTTGTCATGTTTTATCCCATCTCCTGGATGGAAGTCGAAAACTTATAGTACGATGGCAAGCGAATGAAAATAGTTATATAGATCTCTATATTCCCGAGAAAAATCGTTCTGGGGGAAAAAAACAATAGATTTTTTTTTTTTTTTTTGCATAGAAGAAGTTGGCCTATTGTTTTGTCCACAGAACAATTCCTCTAGGATCAATGCAAGAGATCTATATTGTATCTAATCTTTTCTTCGTGTATCTTCTCATGTACAGCCGTTAATCAAAGACATTATATTAAAGGGAATGACACGTGGTATGAAATGGGAAAACATTACGCCCAATGTAAGGAAGTATTTTTCCAATGGATTAGTTTCCGTCACGTGCAGTGAACGTGCCAGCGCATATCACGTGATGGACTCTATTTTCATATCCTTACGTATCCCGCCGTCTCGTGACTAACCTTTGCACTTTCCATCTATAGAAAGTGATGATACCTTAATAGAGCCTTTGATAATCTTGAAAATAACAATTAAATCAATAAAAAAATACTTTCAAATATTATTGAACTCCTGAAGCAACCTCTAGGATGACCAGTGTTGGATTAAAGTATGTCGGGCCATGGTTTGAATAGCTTTATCATGCATAAATAAGACAAGCTAAAGCTTGGGAACGATTGCTTATGCTAGCTATTGTAGTCTTCAGTAACCACTTAACTATGGACTCAAACAGAGTACAATATCAAAATGGATAAGCACAAAAAAAAGTGAAAATCGTAAATAGATTAATTGTTCTTTAGTGTTTTGCTTTAACAGCAAAAAATGAACTTTGTCACAGCTAGCTGATCAGGTCAAAACCAACCAATCAAAAGTAAGTAATGATCATGAGAAATTATGATGATGTGATGATCTTATTTAGGACGCTATTTCTTGGTAACTGAGGAAGGAACTAGCAAGAATTAACTATTTGTAACTGAGGTCATTTGATCACATCGACTGTTCTTCGTCGAAGGTAAGGAAGAAATAAGTGAAATATCTTTTTCTCTTTATTCGTTTGTCGTGAAAGTCAAATACGATGCAATTTTGCAAAAGTACAAGTAATCAAGATAGAGTGCATAACTTATATCCGTGAAAAAATTTGTAAGAAATTGCACAAACTTGCACAAATTACGTAAGTTCAGTAGACCTCAGTAGACCGTAGACCTACAAAACCTTGCACTACTTTGTACACTTTATTTAGTTAACATTTTCACGGACAAATGATGATGGATTCAAGATATAACAGATTCGTAAATCATTTCTTTAATGCAGAATTTAAAGGTTGTTGAATTTTCCTTTGCGAGTCGGGCTGACTGACAAACCAAAGATGTACCTTGGGACACTTTTGCTTGGAGCTGCCACAACATGGATGTTAACGTCCATGTGCTCTGCTGGAATCTGTGATGAAGGTCCACCTGGGAAATTCTGTTTTCCTGACCTCAGCGGATACCATGATTGTGTGGTGAATAAAACTACGGGGAAGATTGACGACAAGCTGTACAACTGCCCTCAAAACACCAGGTAATGATTCAGTTTATGCCCTAAAATTTTACCCTTTTGTGTCTAATTTGATTTTCCAAAGTGGTGAGAATGGGCCCTCGAGATATTCTTTCCTCATGACCTTCACTCTACCTCTTTTCGATAGGAGAACACGAGGGACTTCTATTTTTTCTTCTCTTCTTCCCTCACTACCCGATGTCCTATCCTATCGGGTAGTCAATATATATTTCTATCCCCTGTCCCCCCCCCCCTACCCCCGCCGCAAGTAATATTTGACGTCATTTTTCAGCAGGGGTAGGGGAAAGATTCCCACTCAATTGTGCTTGATTCTAATTTTCATTAAAGGAAAGGAGTGAATATCCATTCTGTCCACCTCTGCCGACTTATGCTTGAGTTTATACTTCACTAGGGTGGGGAGGGGATATCTCCCCTACTCCCACAGGAGTTTGATCTTTTTTCGGTAGGGATGAGAGGAGATATCTACCTACCCCTCCCACTCCCAGTGTTGTCTTTAAGGTGGGGTAGTGATGCATATATATCTTGTCATCATCAGGTGTAAGTGTATGGGTATCCCATGTTCTACCAATACTCCATGTGGACCGTACAGACTCCCTCCAATCTTTGCTGATGACTTCACAGCAGACATCAACGACATCAAAACCGTCGTGACCCCAGCAGGAAAACAAACAACGTATGTATGTCATGCAATGAAACTGCTTGATATTATTGTCACGAAATCTAGTCTGATATAAATTCTCTAGATATTTGTCATGCAATGATTGGGTAAGTTTATGCAGTTTAATTAAATTCTATGGGCCCTCACATGAGGAGCTGTCACGCTATCTATGTCATCCATACACACTATCTCTGTCACATTGCATTTATAATATATGTCCTATCAATCATGTTAACTGTCACGCCAATCTATTCACTGCATGAAACAAGTCTAAAAGTTTTGTCACGCAAATTATACAAATTATATTACTTTTATCCAAAGGGTTTATTTAAACTACGAAAGATTATCAATATAGCAACTGCTCAGGTATACCATTCCCACCCCTCCCCCGTTGATAAACGTTTTCTCCGCTCAGGGGAGGGTCGTGACTTATAGGGCAGGAAATGAAAGCTATTTTTATTTAGTTCCATGTAATTTTTTTGTATCGAGTATTGGATATCTAGAACAAACATTTGACAACTTTATGATGGTTGGACGCAGGTTACAATATAATAACATGCAAATATACTCTAAAATACGAAGCAAAATTGAAATCATAAAATATTTGAATGAGTGTTTATAACAACCAGAAAGATATAATTGTGAAAGAAGAAGGAAAATTAAACTTTTAAACAAACCTTACAAATTATGAATGTTGCATTATCTGACTTCTGCTTTCTCAAGACGAAGGAGAAGCCAAATACGACTATCTTGGGCAACCAGCTTTGAACTACTCTATGCAAATGAGCCATGCTTTTATGAATTCTTTGGGGACCTTGACGCACATTGCACAGGGAGCCCAAACCGTTGTTTTGTATTTATGAAATATGTCTTCCATTAACAGGTACAGTCATTTTGGAATCTGGCGGGATTCCAAGAACCAGAAGTATAGACTTGATGCTACTATCGCACCACACGATCCGCCTTACGAGTATTTCATCTTGTTACCCAATAACCAGTCTTCCTTTGATGTGGTAAGTACATATACCTATAACTTGCACCTCTACTGTGCTGTGCTCTGCATTGCTCTGCTCTGCTCTGCTCTGCTCTGCTCTGCTCTGCTCTGCTCTGCTCTGCTCTGCTCTGCTCTGCTTCTGTTTAATTCTGAGCTTTAATGATCTGGTTTTCTTTTACAGTACGAGGTCATTCCTTCTACAACCAGTTGCAAAAAAACGACCATAACAAAGTTCCCACCAAAATTGCAAGAGCCAAGCTACTTCCAGTACAACGGCACGGTAATCGTGACGGGTATTGTCTGTGATCACTGGATCTGGCTGTCCGGAGGCAGGAATAGCGGACGGCCTATCATCTCGCAGTCCTGGGATACAAACCAGAAAAAACCAATACAATACCTGGCCTACTCCCCAGGGAGTCAAATGTCCAAAACAAGTGTTAGAATTCAGCGTTACTTTGGGTTATTTGATGCTGGTACCCCAGACCCTGAAAAATTTGTTCTTCCTCGGTATTGCGAGAAGGAATTGGAGAAAACCCCTAAACCAAGCGATGAATTTTTTGAAAGTCGTGACTTGGTATTTTAGGTTGATACTTTTTGCTGGAATAGATGCATTTACTGGAAACGTTTCTGTCAGCCCCCAAAATCTTTTTGATAATAAAAATATATGTCAGTCATCAAGAATAAAATTAGGTTTAAGATTACTCTTGCTGGGATTGGGGCGCATTTCCTTAAACAAAATTGTCAACCCCCAAAAATACTCTTGATAACGTATATAAGTAATAAAGAAAATTAATGTAAATAAAGGTGGTTTTTTTTTTTGTTGTTGTTGTTGTTGTTATTTTTTTTGTTTTTGTTTTGTTTTTTGTTTTGCTGGAATCATTTCTCAGCATTTCAAACGCAAGAATATTTTTAAAAGCAACGAATAAAATAAACTAGTAGAGCTTAGAATTTGGTTAAGTATTTGGTTTGCCATCGTTTGTTTTTCTGCACGTGCTCTACGCTGTTCGCTCAAGTTTGTTTTGAAAAGACAAGAAAACATGATCAAACAGGCGTAGAGCGCGCGCAGTATGTGCCGGAAAAAAAAAGTGTTAAGTGATTCTAAAAATAGCATCAAAGAGCATGGGGCGGGGGGATTCCTTCTCTTAGTTTATTTTCTCTTGTTAGTACTTTAATACCCGCGRTAAGATCATTTTCGATCTATTCACGGGTTAATCGATGTACAGTACAAATGAGTGCCTATATCGATTAGATTTCCTTATGGATCTATTTCAGGATCATTTTTTGCTCAGTTCACATGAATGAATTATCTATTTAACGGGTTAATCGATCTACAGTACGAAAAAGTCTGTATATCGATTGGAGTACCTCAAGTTCTGTTTTAGGACCTCTTTTATTTATCATTCATATGATTAATAATAATATATGATTAACTATAATATTTATAAACCATAATATGAATTGAGGAGGAAGATATGAAAACGTGAAACTTAGCATGAGTTTTATCATTGAAACGTAACCGGAAAAATCGAACAATTGTTCGTTTCAACGCAATTTAGATTCCTGCACGTCTAGGAAATCATCCAAGAAAAAAGTAAACAAAAGACAACCAAAAACGTCAACATCAACGTTTAAAAATAATAATTCAAGAGTCACGCCACCGTAAAAAAATTTATATTGAAACTGAAAATATGTTAATATATAGTTTATTTATATATATAAACTAGAATGAAGTCATTAAACCCGTGAAATAGATATTAGACTAATACACTTTAGTAGACCCTAATTCCATTGTCTTCTTTTGTGTCTATTTGACTATTACATGTTGACTAGTAAATTTTATTTCACGGGTTTAATGCCTTCACTGTATTCAAAATTAGTTCATGGAAGAAAATTTACAGGGATTTTATGATTTACATTATTCATTATCATGATGTAGTTACCATAAAAAAGTAAATCCATAAAAAATACAAAAAAATACGATTTTGAATATTATCCGCCGACAAGTTTAAATTAATGGATTAGTTTAATGTTCATGAAGTTCGGACATTTTCAACCCAAATTTATTTTGCTAAGATTAGCTTGTACTGACTTATTCGCTTTTGTAAATCTTATGCAGCTCTCGTGACTTTCTCATGGATGTATTTTGACATAAAATATCCCTATTACGATTTCAATAGAGCGTTTTCACTCACGTGAGAAGGCAGCCATAAACAATAGAAACTTTCTGCACAGTATTTGCATAAAAATAGAGTTCAATTCCCGGAGGATAGAAAATGTATTGTTTTGGTACCTCATAATGGCCGCTGTGACGCCACGTGAAAACGCTCTATGTACTTCTTTACATCAGAGCTTCTCGTGACTTTCTTGTGAATGTATTTGGATATAAAATATCGCTATTACGATTTGAAATATTATGTCTTTCTCGGAATTTAATACAATTCTTGACATGAGCTTCCTTTGGTGAACGTGACTTATTCATTCATTGAGCTCGAAAATTAGTCAACAAAAACCGAATAAATCATATGCATGACCAATGTTCTGCTCTCTGTCTTTCCTTTTCTTTTAAAAAGTTTAAATTCCATTCAATTATGAAAGATAAAAAATCACACAATGACGTTTAAGCGATTGAGCTAAAACACGTCAAATCTCGAATGAGCGAATTGACCAATCAAAGCAGAGTGCGTGACGTCAACACTTTGACTTTGTTCCTCTATATATTTGGGTGCGAATCGAGGGGTTTTCATTTAGTGGGCAGATCTGCCTTTAAACAACTCTCCAGTCTTAATTTAGAAGAGTAAGTATCTTGGAAATCCTCGAGGTAAGCATAATTTTAGTCAAAGTAGTTTAATTTGCAAATAGCAGTTTTCTTTGCACTTCTTTATTGACTCCATGCGAACGGAATTTAGCAAAGACAATTGCAATGTCTCGAAAGCTGAAAGTAGTAGAAGAAAAAAAACCCTGGAAGAATAGCAGGAAGCAAGAACTCTTTTCACATGATATCATTCTCAAATCGATTCTGGTTCATTTTGGTATGAGACGAGTGCTCTTTAATACTACGTCTCGTTTCAGTGCTTTTGATTTTAAATGCAAAATGCGTTTCCGCTCTTTGAAGAACTGTTATTTTAGATCGTCATTCTACAAAAAAAAATCGATTTCTGCAGAAGTGAAAATGAGGATCGTTAGAGCTGAGGCCAAATTTTACCTACAATTTTTACTCTTTAGAATTATTCTCTTTGTTTTGAATTGCTGCACTATTCTTTAGTATCTTACGAAAGACATTTTCTAAATTTATATATTCTTTAGGTTTGTCACGCTCATTTCTCAAAGGTTAACTCGTGTTTAAACTCTTTTCCTGTTTGTACTAGTCCCGCCCTCCCACCGTCTAGTTTTCCGGGTACAAACTCCAGCTGGTTTTACATTGACTTGATATTCTGTTTTTACAAATTAAAAAGGAAAAGCGAAAAATAGCGAGGAGTCCCTCCGCGTAAAATAAGTTCCTAACCACCCACTCGCTTCTGTCAAGAGCTATGTATTAATTTAGCTAACCAGCAGTTTTTAATTTCTTTTTTTAAAGCAGGTACCATTATGTCACTTGGCCCCTTTCTGCTTGGTGCCGCGGTAACGTTAATTCTAACGTCCGTGTGCTCTGCTGACATCTGTGATCTTGGCCCTCCGGGTCGGTTCTGTCTGAACTCGCTTGTGGGCTACCATGAATGTATTTACAATAGAAATACATCAAAGATGGAGCACCATATTGTCACTTGCCCGTTTGGAACAAGGTAGGGACTGCCGCTTAGTTTACAAAGGTTTTATGACTTTAACACTATAATAATAATATTTCACAACCACCACTCCCCGTACGGGGCTCTTCTGTGAGGTTCCCTCCACACGCACTACCACTACGTTCTATATTTACAACATATAACACTCAACTGACATGTTGATTTTTATGGAGGGAGGAAACTGGAGTACCTGTAGAAAACCCTCGTAGCATAGGAGAGAACAACACATCAAACAAACTCAATTCACATGTGGCGACCGCAGGGCTCGAACCAGCGACCCGACCCGTTGGACTCACAGCGGTGAAAGACGACGTGTTAGCCGCGAACGCCACCCATGCTACCCATAACCTCTAACTCTCAACACTAACCTCTCGAAAATCAATATTTAATTAATAGATATAAATATTATTAATATTGATTAAACGGCCGCTCATATTGCGATAAGAACTGAGCTTTAAAAATTGATTGAGTCATAATACTCAAGGGAATGACACATGGTCTGAAACGGATAAGCAGCGTATTATCTCAGCACGTATAGCTACCCCTAAGGTAAAATAAAACGCGGGTACTTTTTCGACGCCTTTCGGTTTTATGAGACTTACTTGAACGTGCGTTGCCTTGTTTTCGTAGGTGTTCCTGCATGGGTATTCCTTGCAAGACAAGCTCTCCATGCCAGAAGTTTATTCTCCCTCCAGTCATGCCTCGCAGCTACAGAGCTGAATACAACGAAAAGAAGACCATTTGTTCACCAGCTGGATGTAGGCCAACGTACGTAAGCAATTGTCACTCAATAGAGCAGTTTTCGTATGACTGTGAAATGCTCGGTGCCGTATGCGTGCCTTGCCGCCACCGTGATGTTTTCTAGCATTTTGAATGGCTGAATTTTTTCTTTCGCAATTTGATTGGTCTTGCAATGCCGTGACTTTGGCGTGATTTTGTCCGCGCCGTGTTCGTGCCGTGTTTCGGGTATTTGATTGGATGAGGAGTAAATTCTCGCGCGATGTGATTGGTCTGGGGCATGCCTTGCCGTGTCACGACCGTGTTCGTGCCGTGAGCTTCTCACAGCCATACAAAAATGCCCTATGTCACACTTCATATGTCATGTATCAAGATGGCGATGTTGTTTCGAGATGCTTTAGGAGCAACTGTCACGCAACATATCACAACTGAATATGTCACGTATCAATAAATGTTTGGTGTCACGCAAAAGTTCAAGTATGTGTTTTGAAGGGAGGGGGGAAGGAATAATTTATTGATGTGAGTGGCACCTCTTAACGCTCTCTACGCCTGTTTTGATGTTATAAGACAAAGATTGATCGTTATTTTTCACTTGTTCTCAACAGGTACAGTCGCTTTGCCATCTACAGGGATGCATTGAACCAAAGGTACAAGGAGATTCGAACTATCTCGAATAAGAACCCGACCTACGAGTACGATATCGTGTTGCCTATCAGACGCTGGAAATTTGCTAGGGTAGGTGGTATCGTATCGACCAGCATTATATACAGCACTTGATCGTATTGCTATTATCAATGGAAGATAACATATATATATATTATAGCATACTGTTGTGACAATCATCATCAATAGTCATCATCATCATTAACATCATCACCATCACCATCATCACCACCACCATCATCATCATCATCATCATTACCAGCACTATGAACACCAGCACTATCATCAACAGCACTATCATCACCATCATGATCATGATCGTCAACACCATCCATCAACATCACCATCATCATCATCACCACCATCATCACCACCATCATCATCACTATCGTCAACATCAAAACTATCGTCATCATCATCACCATCATCACAATCAAGACGATCAACATCATCACCGTCATCACCACCATCATCACCACTAACGCTAACACCATCATCATCACTATCGTCAACATCAAAACTATCGTCATCATCATCACCACCATCATCACCATCAAGACGATCAACATCATCATCGACATCATATCAACATCACCTCATTATCCTCACCACCAACATCATTATTATTATTATCATCATCATCATCATCAATACCATCTTATCATCATCAACATCTAATATTACTGAATACTCTTCTTCCAGTACCGTATTGTCCCAGGCACAAGGTCTTGCACTAAAACTATCCTCTTTCGTTTCCCGCCAAAAATCCAAGTCCCGGCAAAATTCAGCTACAGCGGTCGTCGCTACGTGTACGGTGAATACACAAAGAAGTGGGTTTGGATGTCCGGTGGACGACACAGCGGTCAAGGGGTCAATGTCCAGATCTGGGACACTGCCCAGACAATAGATGGAACCCCGACAGTTGTGCAGTATACGGTCAATTACCCGGGAAGTCAGATGTCTAGGACGAGCGTCAAAATTGATCGTTATTACTATATGTTCAAGCCTGGTGTACCCTCGAGCATCGAGTTCCAGCTTCCTACTTTTTGCCGTCGATAAAAATAGAATACCTCAATCAAGACTGACCGGAATGGAAAAGTTATTAGCATGATCAAGTGACCCTTACAGTCAACCTCTTGCCAATCAAAGTTTAAATCTTTCTTATCATTTTACGTCATGACAGCCATGTTGGTGTCATGAGTTTATAACACCAACATGGCCGCCATGTCATAAGACTCTATTTGGGAATATATACTTGAAAACCAATTAGAACGCTAATGTAACTTAAAGGACTTTAATCCGTGACACGATGCCTTACCCTCCCCTCTCCCCCAAGCCAATAGCGTCAACCTGGTTCCCAGGGCTCCCTCTCCTCTTAGATGGCGAGGATGCCCTGGGAACAGGGCTAAGTCAACTGATCATGGGAATAGCTGTAGAAAACACACGCAAATCAATGAGCTAAAACATCCCCATTTGGGAGATAGAGAGTAAGTTAAGTAACAAAAGCAGCGTTTCTGGTAATAGTAGTTTTAAATTCCAAGTTTAATAACGAAAAATAAATAACAAAAAACAAAAACAAAAAAAATGAAACTTCAGCGCACTATGAAAATTATTGTCTAGACAATTTATTTTTTTATTTGTCGAAACTAAATGTTCAAATTATTTTTAAGCATTTGGAAAATGAATAAAAGATATAACTTTTTCATTGTAAATACGGTCTTAGTTTTTATAAATTCCTGGAGTACAACTTTCTAACCGGGGAAAAAATAGGGTTTTTATTTCTCTCCCATTAAATTCCGATGGGGAGGGGGGTCAGGTCTCTGCGCCTCCATCATTAACGGTACCATTGCACAACATGTTCTAGAAGATGTTTTTAATTATTTACGTGTTGAACTGCAATAGAATAACACCCATCAAATTAAGCTTTTTTTTAAAAAAAAAGGGCGATCGTGAATTAAGGAGTTTGGACAACGACAAAGAAACACGTATTTATCGAAGTTTGATTATCTTTAATATTAGAAGCAAGAAAAAATTAAACGACTTTTAAACAACAGAAAAACTTCTATCTTACTGATAGAGTCCTGAAACAACCTCTGGGCTAATCGATCTACCTAAGCTTATCTGTTTGAGGACACGTAAAGTCAGTGATTAAATTGGAAGTGTTTTGGTTTTTGCGGAGGGATGAAAACAGGACAGGACAGGACAGCTCTCTTCTCAAATTGTTATCATTGTTCTATACTTCAACCATTATCTTTTCTTATACTAGTATTAAAAATCATTGAGTCCGTATCTTAAACTTCAAGCCTCTCGCCTTAAAACTTCATGCAGTACCTAGCATTTGTACACCCGCCAGCATCATAATTGCAGTATGCTTTACACACCAAAGGACTGCAACACTCGCTGGAACTATAACAGGACTTCATCTGTGATTTGCAGCGTTTCTCTGGCGTGATTTCCTCTTGGAAGTCGTCACTGATCGGATATGCTTCCACCAAAACCACAGCGATGATCAGAAATACAATGAGCTTCATCGTCGTTTAATCTGTTTAATCAATTAATCAATTAAAGTCGAATCAAGTCTTAAGCAGCCAAGCATTTATGAACGAGTATTTACGATGGAACGCAAGAGTAAGAAACTGGTTGTATTTACCTTGGATTTCGCTCAATTCTTGAAAGACTAATTTCGATGCAACACTTCTGATCTGGAACTGTTCTCAATGATGAAAAAAGAAAAAGCAAAGAAAAAAAAGAGAAAAGTAAGATGAGTCAGGCTTCTCTCCGCTTATCAGCTTCCAGGACTATGTACCACATGAGCGTAGCTTCGCTCTCAGAATAACGATCCAAAAAAAAAAAAAAAAAGTGAAGGAAAAGAGGCACTGAAGACAAGGCTTTTCAACACGTTTCACCACGTTTTCCGGTATTCTTAAAAAGAACTTTTCGTTTTCTGTAAGCCTATAAAACATTTCGCAACTATGCTTTTTTAGAGCTAAATATCGATAACATGTACAGATCATATAGCCAAAAGAATATAAAAGAACCATTAGACTTAAACCGTGCGTCTAATAATTTTCTAATAAATAAATATATTCATTTCTACTTCTTCCATTCATTTATTTGTCATCAAAGATTAGCATGAAAATCATTGATTCTTTTGGATTCTTAAGTAGTGGGATGCTAAATAACCAAAGCAACTACGTGTTGAACTGAACAAATACCGTAAGACAACAGTTATCAAATTATGTATTTACAAAGAAGAAGAGGAAAAGAATTAGGCTTGTAGAGTTTGAAGAACGACAATAAAAAAAACCTCATTTATCGAAATTTCATCAAATCTAGCCAAAACTTTACCTAGAAACTGGATAGCACACAAACAATGAACGCAGCAAGCTTTTTTTAAATTAGCACATCTGACTGAGTGGAATTTTAAATGAATCGACAAAAAATATCGAGATTTAAGAAAAAACACTTCGTTTTTAATTATTTAGCTTGATATATTGTAAATACTGTCTATTTTATTTCTTCGTACTACCATTTATTATCTAACATGATAAACGTATAATGATTCGTCCTATAAAGTTTCAAGTCCTTCGTTTTCTCTACGAAAACGTCCTATTAGATTTTGTTGCGACTGAGGCATCATTTTATTTTCCCCTACACCTCTTTCTAGTGGTTGGTATACTCTAGGCACGTCTTGATGCAACCCTTCCCGACTTTGATACCTGCTGCGCTGTGTTGTTCTTTTAATCAAGGGTCCGTAACTAAGTACAAAAAAATGCACCAGTGACGATGAATGTTGTATGATATAACCTATATCTACCTATTTCGGTACTACTTTCTGCATATAGAGTGCAAACAATATAAGCGTGAAACTTTAGTAACACTTCTAGAATGACTGCATGAAGAGATTCATCTTTACACTTGATCGATCGCGTTGTCAATCATCCATTTGAATCCACCTTAACAGCCATCAGTATTTAAGCGGCTTTTCGGAGTTCTCTCAGCAATTTGTGCCTAACCATCTTGGAACCAAGTTTGTTAAAAGTTCATCTCAAGTCAACGATAAAGGTAAGATCATCTTGCTTGACTATTGTTGAAGCTTCGTAAGTTACAAGGATTGTAAAGTCAATGCAAAATTCAAAACGTTTACATGCATTTTTAGGCGCCAATTGCAAAGTTCATTTCAATGACGCCTTTCCCATACTATTGACATGTGTTTGCTGCTTTTACCTTTGACCATACTTTCTGTCCATCAGTGCCGCTTACCAAACTCATTTCTTCATATTGTGAGGTTTAATTATTTTATATGCCCATTCAGTTTTTATCGATGTTGAGTGATTTCTACAAACCACTTCAATAGCGCAGCGCAGCCGTGACGCCATAAAAAGAAGACAAAGGGGAAATTCGGGCAAACAAACTTACAAGTTTACTTTCAGCAGATAATTTTCACAACCGATCGCAGTTGATCTTAGTTTACATGGGTTATTATTGTAACTTTAAGTAAAAATAATAAAATCGGTTCGTATAATCCTGGTAGCGGTTAAACAGAATGCAATGTTTGTCCGAATCTTTAAGCTATTTTTAGAATCAGCGCGCTGCTATTTCGAAGAAACACTGCTTTTCCTTTCACGATATACTTTGCAAAGTCAACCTTATCACTAACCTTAATTATAGAAAGATTCGTTCTAGAATCTGGTTAGATTTAATCGATTTTTTTTTCTTCTCCAGGATAACAATGAAAACCCTTCTCGTGTTTTTGATCTTGGCTGTGATTGCAGTGAACGCATATCGTATTCAAGACGACATGGCCCCGGAATTGGACCGAAAAGAGTACCTATACGACGAGATGGCTCCGGAATTAGAGCGGCGCGCATGCAAAAAGAAATATCAAAAATGTACAAGAGACAGCCAGTGCTGTGACCAGAAAGATTGGAGTGGCAGAAAATTGCGATGTCTTACACAATGTGACGAAGGAGGATGTCTGAAATACAAGCAATGTCTGTTCTATTCTGGAATACAGAAAAAATAATACCAATAGTGAAATACGCCGAATCGAAATATGGCAACCAGTTTGAATAACTGATAATAGTGAGTGTGAAACAATTAGCATTTGAAGCAAGGAAAGTTCTGAAATAAATTTTCTCAAATTATTTCTTGACTCATTTTATCTTGTTCGTGATTACGATAAGAAATTAAAATTCTTTTACCCCAAGAGCCCCAGTTTTATTTATTCATGATTTTTGCATGACCTATTTAAGGTGGCTCGACCCCCTCACGCTTGACCGCTACCTTCCAC
>NW_022260928.1:82950-114776 GCF_009602425.1 Actinia tenebrosa | reverse complement strand
ATCATCATCATTATCATCAGCAGCAGCATCAGAGTCATCATCATGGTCATCATCATTATCATTATCATCATCACGGTCATTATCATCATCATCACGGTCATTATCATCATCACGGTCATCATCATCATCATTCTGTAACACCAAACATATATTGATGTTCTGAATGTGCTCCCTTGACCAATCCAAAGCGTGTGTGTTATTAACTATTTAATGGTTTTGACACAGACATCTATGCTATTATCGACCTTTATGGAAGATGTGTGCAGCTGGCTATTTATGACGAGGACTACATCAGCAGAACAAGCACCACAGAAGTTACAACTGCCGAGACGCAGACAGTCACAGCAGATGATGACAAAGATCAAGGTAAGTAACTCTCTGTAGCAACCAGCATGAAATAAACCTAGACCTCTTTACCTTGGGCGTAATGTTTCTCCATTTCAGACCATGGTGTATTCTCTTGAGAATTTAATTATTCTTTGTTTGAGTGTTGTATCCATATTCATATTTCTTCTCATGTGCAACCATTAAACAAAGAAATGATACTCTAGGGAATTTACAGGCCATTTGTACGATGGTGTAATTTTTCATTACCATTCCAAAAATGCTTCCCATATTTCCTTTCGTTTCAATTTTTTATTCCTTTTTATAGTGTGCAAGGATTAGACCAGTTTTGAATTCCAAATTACCGCTGTGTTCCTTTAATACTCGTGAATATTCTGCACAAACACGAGGCTAACCCTGTGCAAATGAGTCTGTAATCAAGAAACACAGTGGTAATTTGGAATTCGAAACGGGTCTATTCTGGTAGTGCTAGTAAATGGTTTTATGATGTTCTATTCCAAGTTCAACTCTCTTATATATTTTCCTTTTCCTGTAGCTTGTGCTCCCAGTAGTTTTCATCCTTGTTGTGGTAGGAATGTAACGCTGTCTAACAAAGGATGGGTGGCTAAGAGAACAAAAGGTTTTAGCGATGGTCTCTTATTCAGTGCCAAACCTTTACAAGATGACGAAATATTTGAGGTAAGTCATTTGAACAAGTAGATGATGGGTTAATAGGGTGTTTCTTGGTTATTCTATAAGGTGGTGTGCTGGTCGGTATAACAGGTTGGTCTTATGGTGGTTGGCCTGTTAACTAGTCTCTCTCCACTAGCGTTCAGGACCAACACTAGAACAGCTGCAAAGGAGACTAGTTTCTGGTTAGACAATTAGTATATGTAATAGGACTACATGCTGTCCATAATTGGACGAGGAAAATTCTGAGGACTGACAAAATTGGATGAGGCCATAGGCTGAGTCCAATTTGGAGGTCAGAGGAATTTTTCGAGTCTAATTATTTCTTGATTGGGGAGCATGAAATCCCATTACCTATTAATTATATAGCTGCCTAATTAATCCCATATCAACAAGACCTGTCCAATTAAGAAAATAATTGGACAGTTACCTATATGGGATTAATGAGAAGCTGTATAATTAGCTTTTTAATCCTGCAACACTATGCACTGTTTTGTGTTGAAACTAACATGTCTGTACTCATTGTTATCTGTAGATCAAAATCGATAAAGTAGGAGCTCAATGGTCAGGGTCTCTTAGTGTCGGCGTGACATCATGTCTTCTTCCAATGTCTAATGTTCCCAGCTCAGCTGACCAGTTGCGTGATGGGACATGGCTAATGGTAGAGTCACGCATTCTTAAAGATGGTATGACTGTGAAGGAAAATTATGGTCCCAGTCTGGATCGACTACAGGTATGGCTTATGTTCCATTTCTTTTTCATCAAGGGGGAAGGGGAGGGGAGGGGGGCTTAAGGACAATAATAGTAGTCATGGCACGTCACAGATACACTAATTAAGATTTTCATGGCATGGTATTTTTCAGGTCGGCACTCGTATTGGTCTTCAGAGGAAACGTGATGGCACGTTACACATTTATTTTAATGGTGAAGATCAAGGTGTGGCAGCTCCTGATGTCCCTAGGGTATGTTGTATCAACACATTTAAATATGGGATCCCTGTGTTATAGCTGTCAGGGAGCCAGTACAGTGGAGTAGGCTCTAACAAACCCTTGTGTTTTTATTTCAGATGGTTTTTGGTTTAGTAGATTTATATGGAGTGGTGGAAAGTGTGTCAATTGTCCATCAAACAGGTATGATATGCATTATACTCAGACTCTAGGGGGGGTGGGGTGGGGGAGAGATGTTTTCTTTTACAACCCACCAATAGACCATTTTCTCAAGGTTGCCTGTGCACCAAACTTGACGGGCCACAAAACTGAAAAACACAAATTCAGTAAAATTGAGAAGACAGTTTTATATTCAAAGAGGAGAATAATCGATTTTAAGAATTCTTGTCGTAAAAAAATCATAGAAATGTATGATAATTATCATCATAAGCTCCCGTTCTGGTATCTTTGCCTGTCAAGTTCCTTAAATTTGGATGCGCACACAACCTTGATAAAACGGTCAATAGATCTTTTTACCTTAAGCATAACATTCCCTCCTTTCATACCACTTGTCAATGAAATTGATTTTTTAATTTTCCTTATATTCTAGATCAAAGAGGGCCATCGCCCAGAAACAACATTGAAAGTGATAGAGCATTGGAAAGTAAAACGGTAAGGCTATAGTTTCATTTTTGCTTTCATATGACACTGAAAATTTGATAACATAGCAAAAGGGGAACTGTTGAAGCTAATGTTAGACTCAAGACAATCTCCCTAGGGCAGAGCGAGGGGTGGTAAAATGTGTGACTTCTGCTCAGATTTCTCAGTATATCGTTAGGAACAGTCGCCCCCCTTCTCAAATTCCTGGTAAAACCTTTTGTATAGTAACCCTCCTTCTAAACATCCTGGATCTGCTTGCCACTGAATCTCCTTGATGCTGCAGTAGGTAAAAATAACACATGAAAAATATTCTTTTGATCTTTCTCTCAGTCACAGACGTCTGAAGGGAACGAAACTGCACCAAAAACAAGGTAAGATCACAAGTTGCATAAGAAGAAAAATGGAATCAAGAATCTCTCGATTGAAGAAATGAATAAATTTATTTCAATTCATCATTTTCTTTTTCATTTTTATCATGCTCCCGTGTAAACTAGTGAAAAAGAAGGGAGGATTAATGGAGAAACAGCAGTACAACACATGAGATTTATGTTCATATTTTCTTCCCCTACAGGCATAGGTTCACTAGTAACTGTGGTCAACATGTTCGTCTTGATAATAAACAAATGCTTGCCCGTCGTGTGGCCAGCTATAACCATGGTGTCGTACTCAGTGATGCACCCCTTGCTGACAATGAATTATTCCAGGTATGCTTGACTTGTTGATTATTAGGATATTATTATAAAATAGATAGTGATCTGTGATTTTATAGTTGAGGGAGGGAGGGAGGGAAGGGAGGGAGGGAAGGAAGGAAGGAGGGGGTTAGGGATGGATGAATGGTTGGATGGATGGAGGAACGGACGGACGGATGGACGGACGGATGGATGGTTGGATGGATGGAGGAACGGACGGACGGACGGACGGATGGATGGACGGATGGACGGATGGATGGTTGGATGGATGGATTAGCAAGGGCATTTATATATAACAAATTCCAATCCCATGATGCAAGCACTATCATAATTTTCATCTACCATTCCTTCCAGATTCGTATAACAAAGCTGGATATCCGCTGGTCAGGTTCTCTGATGATCGGCATCACAGACCAAGATCCAGAGTCTATCAGCTTGCCATCCATATCTAACTGTATGAAGATCTGTCCCTGGATAGTAGTCAATAATGCTGTGTATATCAATGGTAACAAGGTCAGTAATATCGTACAGCTTGTCCCAATTTGAAGCCATAATAGTTATAATTCACTGCACGGTCGCTAATACCACCTTAATATGCATCCCATAAAGTCCTGCACTGCTTATAAACATAAAGCGCATTGATATAACAGTGAAATTATTATTATTTATTATTATTACCATCCACTTCTACTGCCTCCAACCCTCCCCTCATGTTACAACKTTGTCTCCTTAATACACAGCTGCTGTTAGTCAGGTTTTCACGCAACGCTTTGTGAGACAGCGTGACGCGTGACTAGGGAAGTCCTAGAAACGTCCCTGATTTGTGTTTTTTAATTTAAAGGTATTCGAAGGGCTTCAACCGGGGCTGGATCGTCTACATGTCGGAGACTCTGTAGGATTGATGATAGATAAGGATTCCAGGCTCCACATAGTCATCAACGGTCAGGACCAAGGCGCGGTCGCTGAGGCCTTACCAGCCAAGCGTCACGTAGTTGTAGACCTCTATGGTTGTTGCCAAGAGGTATCCATAGTAACTCCCGCTGACCAGGAGCATTCAAGTTGTGAAGAAAAGGATGAGAATAAGACTCCAAAAGGATTAGGTACGTCACCAACTATATCGCACTGAAGACCTTTCCTCTCTCCTCTCCTCTCCTCTCTTCTCCTTCACTCTTACTATGAGGCGATTCTCGCCTCAGTGACTCTATCTAGTTTTAATGAAAGTCCATTTTTCTGTAGAAGATCAAAAGAAAGGTCCTTGTGATTACAGGCAGATGTGCGATCGTTTTCGAGCAAGTCTAGCCATACCTGGTAAGTTCTCTGGTCTTGGGGTCTCAAATTTGGGTAGTCGCAGGTATTCATAATTAGAGTGGGTTCCCCTTTGACTGGGAAAAATAGGAACAGAATTACAGAATTACGTCCTTTGAACCAATCATAGCACGCGAGGTTACTTTTCACCCAATCAGAATCCCTCAGCACGGTCATATAGTACAGTACTAAGCGCTTTGCGCACAAAATATAAGCAACAGAAAATCTGCTGTAGTGATTGTGAAACCATTGACTTAAGTTGGAATACCTGTGGAATATCTAATCAACCCGTCTAATTTTTTATGGTTTTCCCAGATGGTTATTTTAATCAAGACTCCAAGCTCAATATATGTTACTGTCAAGCATGTCATGAGGCGCGTGGAGAAAAACAATATGAGATCAGCGGTGATCCCGCAAGGAGGTATGCGCAACCTCTTGGATGGTGTCAGTTTGGACTCGGGTAAGTAATCTTTCTTTTGTTTGTGCTACTAGTATTTTCATAGCTTGAAGATGATTTTATGTGGATTATTTGCAGTCTTCCACCAAGAATAAAAGCGTTACAAGTGCTCGAAAAATGGCATGTAGCTTTCTACGGGACTCAAATTGGTAAAATTCGAAGAATTCTCGATGTAGGCGATCTTCCAATGCCAGGTACTTAGAAGATCAATTTGCGTACATTTTTGGGCGTTTTCGTACCCAGAGCTCACACTCCGCAATGAAACGAGAGGGCCTGGGTTAACTGGGTGTTGGGTGTCTTTCGATAAGAAGACACAAAATTTTAAACTAGTTAGAACTAAGTCTAAACCAGTTGACCAAGTTTGTTACTCACCATGAGAAATGCGGGGTATCGGGACCCTGTGAGCGCCCGCCAAACTTTTGAAAAATTACCGTCAACAACAAAAACGTAGACTAGGATTAGTCTGCGTAGACTGCGTAGCGTAGTAGGAATGGAAATAGGATTGGTGTGTGAGTGGGTGGAAAAGCAGAGGGCATAAGGAAAAATAAGTACGAGAAAAACAATACATTCTGCTAATATTTAAGATGTATTTAAGATGCAGGAAGTGGACGCCGAAGGACCAAATCTAACTCCAACAAAGAAAACGAGGTGCCTCGGCTAATGATATCACCTACAGTCATGTGTGTCACGTGTTCGAAACAGGCTCCCGCGCATCAGTAAGTCAATCGATATTTGATTAATCTGTGTATAAATTAATCGATAATTAATAGCCATGGAAAAATCAATATTTCTGAAAATTGTTTTATTAATATTTTTTAAATTTATATTTTCACACATGTTATATATTGTTAGGTACGGATCAGACGTCAGTTTTACTGGGTTAGAATTTTTTACAGCACTTATGATGTTCCTACCACCCAGTCATCTCCAGACGCTTCCGTCTATCACATTAACAACAGATTGAGACTGATTTTTTGATTAATAGAACTAGCCAAAAATTCAGACTTCTGGAAGTCACGGAAGTCGGAGAACATGTAAAGCGCTCTAAGGGGTTGTTATACTGTTATGCTGTGCGACAAGTTTAATGATAGAATTCTCTACTGTAACATCCTTCTTATAATTGTTCATATAACGTTGCCGCAACCGTTGCGAAAAAGTAGAGTCGGCCTTATTTTTCGCAGCGATTGCGCTCTTTTTATCGCGCAACGATAGGATGGAGATATTGCAATATTCTTACACAATATTATCGTTTTTTGACCCTAAAAAATTCTAAACGTGAAATTAAAACTTCGACGTCTGACCCGGCCCTCATTTGCCCTTATTTACATATTTTTTCGGTCCTACTCGACACGTCTTGCACATTTTTTCTGTGTAATATTTCTAGTAAAATAAATAACTTTCATGGAAAGAAAAAACTATCCTACCTTAGGTACATTATTTCTTGTTCATTTTCTGGAGCTTTTCGTTCATAACACGTCTGAATACGAATGAAGATTACTGAATTTGATCGTCGAACTATAAAAATACTAACTTTCAAAATATCTATTTTTCCTAAAAATCATATGCTTACAAAATTATAAAACTATCTAAAAACTTTCTATTAATATCTATATCTTACTAACAATTATTTAAAGTCGGTCAACGCCCGACTTGCATTCTGGGATTGAGTGAGGTCCTATTTACAATAAATGACGTCATAATTCTAACTGATGTGTTGTTATGTCATCATTAGATATCGTGATGTAACAACAGGCAAATCGTACTCGGCTCAGGTTGCGTTTCGCGTCTGTGTGAAGCCGGGGTCGTATAGTACTGGGCAAGCTTCTTCGTGCTGTGCAGATACAAATGAGACATTGTCTGATCATAATCTTGGTACACAAGACTTGGAGTGGTATTTGAATGAAAAGGAACTGGTGGTGCTTACATCGCTGCTTATCAAGATAGAACCCACTTAATATTATTTTGCTTAATTATATGTTTAGAATTTATGTGCGCGGCAGTCGGAGGTGATAAAGCGTATGTAGGTCTCTCTCGCAATCTCTCTCTTTTCTCGAATTTCTATTGAATATCTATAGAAAAATACAACAATCTAAGTATTGAAATTATAAGCAAAGCTGGTTAAATGATCAATGTAGGTAAGACCTACTTAGCGCTAGGCAATTTTTGGATTTGGAGTAAATGAGATTCGAAAGTTTCTCATTTATTTGGCAAGAAATTATCTTCATTAAAATAATGGCTCGTAACAAACGGCACCTTAAAATAACTTTATGGGGGGGTGGGGGCTCCGTCGAAAAATAAAGGATTCGGGACGCGTGTAGTGGTGCTTGCCGGTTCCCTTAGTTTAGTTTTCATGTTTTTCTACCAGAAAACAAATTTTGATTCGCGGGACCAACCTAAAGCATGGCCTGGAAACTATCATGTATGCGCCGCAGGCAAGCATATACTTATTCTATTTCCTGATATGAACTCCGCAAAGAAACAAGGGGCTCTGGTGAACCAGACTGAATGGATCCATCTTTTCCACGCCCCGGTTTTATTCATTTGTATTAGCTAAACAGAAAACAACCGCAGTTAATTAATCCAGAACCCATTGTTCATCAGCGGAGACGACGAGGAGCATGCGCTCCAGCAACGAGAATGAAGAAGCCTACTCAATCTCGTACCCAGAGCATGCGTTTCTTCTTGCCTCGTTCTTCGCCACAGGCCAGACGAAACGCAGGCTATGGTTAAGAGGGTGGAGCATACTGTATGCTCCGGTAAAAAAAGAGTATTGAATTTATTAAGTTAAATGTTAAGTTTTATTATTTTCGAAATAAAAATATTTGCACAATCAAGATGTTTATGAATCTGGATTTTTCTGAACTTTAATTTGGCCTTTCGGTTGTCTATTTTGCTCGCTGGTTTTAACTTGGAAACTAGGTGACCAAGCCTCGATAGACCTGGTTGCCTTTCAAGATGACTTCCAAATAGTATGGGGAACCATTAATAACTGTGGAGGACATTTAGCAAATTTAATTAATTTTTTTTTTACCAAAGTTATTGAAGAAAACGTTTTCATAGTAAATCGAAGGTAAGAAGAGATAACTAGCTAAAAACTAGTGTGAGCTGCGTCGGTGTTTCTAATGAAACAGCTGTAAATTACTGTAAATCGAAGGTAGCTTTCTATCCGACAAGAGAAAATACAGAGAAATCAGTAAAACGAAAAGCTCTTGAATACTATCATCTAGGATATTCCTTCCCGAACTAAAACAATAGATAACTTTTTCTAACAATTTATTAAGTTTTTTTTTTACACTTGCTTTCACTTTTTGACAATATATCTGACATCACCATACTATATTTTAAATTTACAAATAATAACGTAAACTTAGGTGGTCAAGATGTATTTCTTCCAATACCTTTTTTCAAATTCCTATAGTTTAAGATTAAAATTAAAAACTTAAGACCTTGGAAATAAGAATGTACAAAACAGGGCAAGTTATTGCAGTCAAACAAGTGGTCTCTTAGGTGGACATACATTAATACATTTGGATAATGGTCACAATGGCCATGGTCTACTTCAGATACAATATATTCGTACTTTATACTATACACGATATTCCATCTCTATATCTACATATCGTCAGGTTACCCTATGACTTTACTACCACATCCTGATCCATTCTGGGATAGGTGAATTCATAGAAATCCCTACATGCAAAGCGTGGCTGAACGAACCGGTCAGCCACTAACTCAAACTGATACCATTGACGGTCTAGCTCGGATTTCGTATAAATTGGAAACGTATTCGAGTTACTTTAAAATAGCTTTCTATTGAACCAATCGAAACGGAAGAAAAACTGCGCTATTCAATAGCGTAGATAAAAGTACGCCTTCAGCTATCTCAGAGTCACTTTAACGTTCCCCTGCTACGAAACCTGTGCTAAATAAACCGCAACTACTTGTACACGAACTCATTGAATAGCACTCTGGTTCTATTTACACGACCTATAATAAAAATATTCAAAACAAATGTCTGTTTTAACCAAAATGTCTGTTTGCTCAATGCAATAATACTCAGCGCAATAAGAACTCAAATAAACTTAAATTGAAAATATTGATATTTTCCAGCGTTTCCTTGCTGTCTCTTGTTGACCACGTCTGGGCTAATGATTAGTAGATTCTATCCATACGACGGAAACCATTTTACAAGACATCTCCCTTACCATCCATTTTGATGGTTCCAATTTGTGTCTTTACCTACTACATCGCATGTCATTCCCTCATTTAATTTTCTCTCAGTAACTGTTTGTTGGGTCGGCGCTGTGGCAGTAAGCACTAGACTCTACACTCTGCTGAGGTCAGCTTTCGAGTAAAGTCGAGATTCAGAGATAATCTGTAAATATTCACCAAGATTGTGCTTCGTCACATTACATCCACGAAGTATTCACAAGGATTTGTCATGGCCATTCGAAAACTATTCCTGCTTGAAGCAATGCTCTCGGGTACTTGATCTAAAGGGCGTGGTGCATTTGGTACTAATGGAGGTGCAGTAACTTCACTTCTAACACTTTGGCCGCTACCCTTTCCCTTGCTGCTACCACTGCGGTCACTACCGCTGCCACTGCTTCTGTGTTCATCGGCTTGTCGTTCACTACCGCGTTTTGAGCTTCCACTTCCGCTATGCGGGCTCTGACTTCCACTGTGTGCGCTGGTACCACTATAGAAAGAATGGGCGTAGCCTACATTCTTGGGGTCAGTGGGCATTGGTTGTGAATATGATGGCATTTGGTGGTAGCCATACGCTGGAGGTCCTCCGGTCATCCATGGGATAGCGTGTTGTTGAGGAGGGAGGGGACCCAGCGTATCCTGGTCACCTTCATGTTCTGTCAAACTCAATGCTGCCATGTCTGTAATAACAAACGTTTGGATTAAAATGTTACGAATATACAAAGTCTTAGTTCACGCACAAAAGGAAGGAAGGAAGCACAAGATGACTGAATGACAGTTTAGAACATTGATTTATGTATGGACAAGATGAAGGGAGGTTATAGTAAGGCTAATTTACAAGGAAGAAGTTCATTTCAAGAACAACTCTAACACAATATACAAATGGCATATCTAGGTTTTCACACGAGAGGTTATGCCGACAAACCTCAAAACATTATCCCTCCCTCTCCTCCCCAAACCCTCTCCCCACTCTACCCCCCCTCCTCTAAACACATGTTTGTTACAAATACACTGCCAATGGAAACTAAGGTCACCCTAGGTCTTCATGGTCAATACGAACTTCTTCCTCTGCAAACACAGCCCATTAAATACACAAAGATTCAAATTATCAGTCGAAATACTAAGAAAACAGGCACAGGTTAGAGTAGATTGCGTATGAGTGTGAAATTGTCACTAGGAATTTAGCTTACCATATCAAAGTGCAAGGTAACGCGATCTCCCAATCAGACAGATGAGTCACGGTGCGATATGTCACGACACCTACACGGAAGTTGTTGTACCGAAGGTTTTTTTTCCGCACTCACACGAAATCTACTCATATTAAAACAACTCTTTGAAGTCCTAAAACTTGACTGAATGAAAGAGGCTTTTAAAATAAGAAACGAAACCTCTAGTTTTAGTACGAGCCTCACGAAAATACGTTTCGGGCCTGATTTAGTTGTTTCGGCTTCAAAAATCAAATCTTAGTTGCTATCGCTGAGTTCCTCCACAATTATTAATGGTCTATTGTAAGCACTGTGGCGTATATCTCATAAAATGTATGGTGAACAGTTAGGGACTTACTTCCACAGAGATCTCCAAACACATAGTAACACTGCTCAGAAAAGGTTATTTTATTCACAGTATGTCTGATGTATCCAGCCTGGAATGAAAGCATAAACCAAGATTAGAGCACATTTCCTGTGAGGGGAAGATTAACACCGCAAAACATTTTTAGTCGCCGAGATGTCGCCATGGCGCTAAATAAAGCTGTTTCAAAAAAGATTTTTAGAGGAGAAAGGAAACAAAACATGCTGAGTCGGAGAAGCCGAGAGTAGGAATCAAACAGCATGGGGGAAAACGTGACGCTAGAGGGGAAATCAATAAATTTAAACTTGACAGATATTTTTAGGTATTTGGTTACGTGTAAAGTAGCGCAGAAGAAAGTATTTTGAGGTCCACAAAGCACTGCCCTTTTAATGCGCTTTCGTGAATTTGTCTTTTTTCTTCGACTAGGGATGGACCTTATGATACAACAGCGCCCACCTTACCCAACACAGCGAATAAGCTGTATATTCTATTCTAGACTGGGTTAAAAAAATCTCTCGTTTATGTATGGTTTTTGCCCAAGATAGATTAGAATGTAACTTGCTCAGTATCGTAAATCAGAAAAGGCTTAGTGCAGTTTTCGTATGACTGTGAAAAGCTCAGTGCCGTAAGCGTGACGTGCCGTGACCGTGATACTTTCTAGAATTTCAATTCGCTGATTTTTTTCATGCGCAATATGATTGGCCTAAAAGTGCCGTGTCCGCGCAGTGTTTATGCCGTGTTCCGGGTATTTGATTGGATGGAGAGTAAATTATCGTGCAACGTGATTTGTCTGGCGTATCCCTTGCTGTGTCACGACCGTGTTCGTGCCGTGAACTTTTCACAGTCATACGAAAACTGCACTATCGTGTACGTGATGTAAGGCAATACAATAAGTTTCCTACTAATGATAAAATCCACTCAGTGGTTAGACAAAGAATCTCTGTAAGGGTTGATCTAGGAAGGCTTAAATGCGGAAGTATGGGAGAATATTTTAATTAACAATTACCTTTAACAAGTTGCACGCATACTTCCTTGCTTCTCGTCTATCGGAGAATCCTTCCACGCGTGAATACAGCCAATCTACTACATCTGAACCTGTGGCACAAAATAAAAACAGTAAAAATCAAGAACTTAGTCAAGCAGACATAGTGGCAATAGCTTCCTTTTCCTATAGGGCACAAAGTGATAATGATTATTTCTTTTGTCAAACCTCTATTACAGTAAATTGTTTTTATATTGATGATTTTTCACAGCCACCATGTTGGATGAATTTAGCAATCATCCAACATGGCCGCCGTGTCTTTTTTATTTTATTTTCTTGGGAATGATTGAAAACCAGCAATTCGAATTTATCTCCTAAGTGACAGTTGAGGGAGTCTAAACCGAATGCAAAGTCACATTTGAGATGACTGCGCACAACTAAGACACAGGGGCGGATCCAGGATTTTGTTAAGGGAGGGGTGCTGTGCACAAAGTTAACCCAGGGAGGGGTGCACCCCTTAGGATCAAAAGGAAAAACAGTATTGGTTATCTTTGAAGTAGGGGCACAAAGTAGAACTACCCCCTGAACCCCTCCCCTGGATCCACCCCTGTACTGTTCGATCCCTCCACACATAGACAACGATGATAGTAAGGTATTGTTGGTTCAGCCTTACCTATAAAAGCGTTAGGGATAGTGATTTTGAGCCACATCCTGTCTCGAATATCAAGACCAGAGTCAGGAGCTGCCATGGCTTTAACAACTGTGACCATATCTGTGTTCAATGTGAGTGGTTCTCCTTCTCCTAGTTCAGTATATCCTGCTAGCAAAAAGTAGGTATTACAGACATGAAAGAATATTATTAGTTTATCAGTTTATCATTATGAACGGTGAATGATTAGATTTTTAGCATGTCATTATGACGTTGGCGGTAATCATGACAATGGTGATGACGGTGACAATGATGGAGATGATAACGATGTGGATAATGATGATGATGACGACGATGATGATGTTGACAATGATGATGAAGACAATGATGGTGATGACGACGATGTGGATGATCATGATGAGGAGATGATTAATGATGATTAAGCTGCAATTTCAGGCGCGCAATGCATTGTTGTTTAAGACATCTGTTTTCTGTTTGAGTTCACCGCACTTACTTTTCAGCAAAACTCCTCAAACCTGTGGTGGAGATCGTGTTGCATGACGGTGCGCAATGTAAAGAAAGTAATATCTTACGGGAATTTATGTTTTACCAAGCATTTACAATGGGAAATTTTGCTTTTGAATGAAAATTTTCCATAGCAACCTAAAAACGTTGGCATCTGTCTTTTTATAGTATGCGCAGACGTTTTCATCATAAACCAAAGGTACGAAGAATGTTTTAAGAACCCATGGCATTAGCGGTAACACAACACCGTAATGGTTTAAAAGCAATGTCTTGTGCAAGCCAGACCAATGTAAATGTTGTTTCTGTCATCAAAAAAGGGTGTTACATCAACGGTTATTACATTAAAATGATCTTAATGGTTAAATGCCCTTGTAAATTGGCCAAAGGGCAAAATCTTCTGCCTCAAAGAGAACCTATACCGATTAACATCGGTTTGTGTAGTAACTATGCAATAGTTGATGGTTTTCACACCCGCCATGTTGGATAAATTTCACAAACGATTCGTCATTCCTCTTTTTCGTCATATCCTCCAACATGGCCGCAGCTTCCTTTTTTATTTTATCCTCTTCGGATTGATTGAAAACCAGCAATATCTGGCATATCGCTGGTCATACATCCTAGTTATATTTTTTGCATGATTAGATTAGAGAAGAAAAACTCTAGAGATGAGGAGACACGCCTAAAAGCTATCTCGAGTCTTCTAAAGCCTATACTCATAAACCACTCAAGACTGGTACTACTCAGTCACGCCAACGAGTCTGTTCACTCGAAGAACTAAACATATTAACCAATGACTTGCAGGCTTCAATTAGTTGAATGCATATCGAGCTGAAAACGCCAAAGATAAAGATAAGAGGTTGCRCTTTTCTGATAACCCAATGAATGTCTTATAACGAATACCTAATGGAATCGTCGGGATTTTTTCATTTATCCTACTTATAGGAATCACATCTTCAGCTACTAATGAAGTGAATTAAACCCGATGTCAATAGATCAGTACAAAGAATGTACACATCCATCTGTCTTGAGCAGATTATACGCAGACCTAATTGGATTACGTTCATCTTTCCATGGGGTACCATATTTCTATCTCATGTCTGATTGTTGAATAGGTACTGGTTGTTTTAATGAAGTTTTGCCTAAGGTTTTTCATTTAAAAGCATATGCCATTCGCTTCCAGGTGATCTCATTTGTATCAGGCAGAACGAATTGGGCAATCAGCAAACGTTTTGTTCTTACTTTAAGATTTCCTATTTCCAAGTTTTCGGCTCGAAAAAAAACGTCTTTAACTCGAAAATAAAACACATCCGTGAAAAGATTTACCAATTAACTTTTAGAAGTATCAAATTTTGTCGTCGTTGGTGGAAAATATCTCGTTTTATCAAGAGATAATAGAAGGCACTTGGAAGCTTTTGCTGTGACAAATAATATGTCTAGATTTCAAATCACCTGGTTCATCCCATATGTCATTTTTTACTGACAGTGCTTCCAAATTCAAAGAAAAGATAGTATTGCAAAGGTGTTCAACGCATTAAAAAGATGTTCAGTTGAAGTGCGCTAGCACTACAATCCTAGGAAATGAATAACGCATGTATAACACGCCATAGTAATGTCATTAATCTTTCTTGACATTGTTACCTTATATTGTACACGTACGCGCGCGATAATATGTGTATCCGCTTATAATCCCTACGGGAAATAGGGACTCGGCTATCGGAATATTCTCACTTCATTCACACTATGGAATTTCTCAACACTTTCTTTGATGGGTGCATTCAAATCAAGTCATGAAAGTGTGGGATTTTGAAGTATTAGGGTCAGCTATATCATGTTACAGAAGATACCGTGTGGCGAGGGTTGACCCATCGATTATCGATCAATTGTTAGTTATCATAATACGGTTTTACAGAGAACACCGCGTTGCGTTTGGGATGATTGATTACTACTGAAGTACCGAAGAGGGAAATGGGACTGGGTGGGTTTGTTTATTCAGATGTGTATGTGGTCACATTTGAATGGAACTACGCCCTTTACATTCCGTTCCATTTACAGGTATGCAGAAAACAACGTAATCTGCGCAATGCTGACCCGCAATGACACCCATTAGCATGTTTTGTCCGTCACATGATCAGGAAGCGAGAGATTCCGTGGTATACAAGCATCAAGATCGTTAATGTAGTATATAATGATTACTCTGCGTTTTTGTCAAGTTTTTAACGACCTAGCTTTCGGCCATCTTGGCTGCGGAGTTTTAAACTTTGGAGCAGTCGTTGTTCAGTTAGTTAGTGCGCGGCCTTCGAAGCTAAAGTCAACGATTAGATCCTAGGAATATCCATGTCTGAGTTGACTACTCTCAAATCAGTGTAACTTCAGCTTTTATCATTATCATCATCAAGGCGGCCTTAGCTGCACGCCTGGACCCCCAGTTTTCACAGAGAGCCATGCAGGCAGCTAGCTTTGAATACTCTTAAAACAGAGACTGATGGAGAGAGGGGGTAGAGTAAGTGCGCACCGTCAGCTCCCTGTAAGAACAGCTACTAGCTGAAGCAACATTCGCTATAAATAAGGCCTTTAACTTCAACAACAATGCTTTGCGCGCGCGGTTCTTTAAGTAGAGAATAGAATAAGGACTATGGTTGTCCATGAGGGGCACTCACTGTCTGATTCCGGTAAGGAGCTTGTCATTGATGAACTTGTCGATGTCATCGTGCTCAGTGATTGACTGTTTGGAGGTTTTCCATATTGAGCCACTTGTTGAGCAGCAAATTCTACGAAATAAGAAACCACGTGGGAGTTAGACACGAGATTTGAAGGGAATCGATCTTACTGCCCAGTTCTACGAAGCATTGGTAGCGGGTAAATCCCAATCGATCCAGTAGATAAGTCGATGCTGTTAACCAATAAATTTATTCACTGCATAAGATTTGATCCGTTGGATAACTCTATCCAGGCTTCGTACAACCAACCCCTGGCCTACAAACTTTGAAATATATTTTGTCCTTTATAGAACGTATAGCGGAATCTCTCCTATCCCTCAGATCCCTATAAAGCTTGCAATATATGAAATCCTAACTGAGTTTAAAGCAGAAATGTCGCCATACAGTATTTATGCTTGAAATAAACTGGTAAAAGGAAAGATTTAACGTTGGAGTGAAATATTCAGACAATAACCATTTGAACGTCAAAGTCTTCTAGAACCGTTTTTGAATTAAATTTTGAATTTTGAGATGACATATTTAATTGAATTACCCATCGTCATGTCTTGATTCAGAAACAAAACGTCATAGAGGTTTTGCATCATCACTTTACGGCAGCCATGTTACATGGCAGGAACAATACAGTCGTTTTACATGAGAAATAATTCAATTCCCAAGAGTAAATTCATTTTATCGTTCTGCCATCTAACCACGGGCAGCCCAAGCTATATTATGGGATGGGAACGTGATGGTGCAAAACCTCTATAGGTAACTAAGTCGAAGATTTTAATTGAGGATATTAACGCGATACTTTCTGATCAAGTAATAAATAAATATGTAGATGAATGTGGCCATAAATGTGGATAATATTATATGAATAATTATGACATGGAGGTAGTGTGGTATACTCACGATTCATTGCAGTTGTGTGTTGTACCCATGCTGATGTATCTATAGGTCTAACTGGATCGCCTAGTAAATCAAATGTCAACAATATTAGTATTACTATAGAAGAGCAATGGATTATGTATATATTGATAAACATGTATTCTACATTATTAGAGCATTCTAACAAGAGCACGTTATGTATCAGTCCACCAGCAAGTTGTGTATTAGTCCAACAGCAAGTTGTGTATTAACTTATAGTTATTTTGTCTGATATAACTGGTAAACAGCATCACCTTCTGTTAAGACATTAGTGCTAGTGTCATTCAAGCTATACGCCTTTCTCAAACAGTGAAACATTCAACTATGTATACGTTAATGATCAAGTCTTCTAGAACACAGGGTAGAGAGTACTATGAACTCTCCTACATAAAGGTTCATTGTGTGTTAAGGGTTAGTTAGATGACATCCACTTGAACATACTGGTGGTCAAATTGACAACAGGATGTTTTTCTCTCTTAACAGCCTAATACTAGTGTTTAAACCTTAACTCTTCATGCACTATAGATCCCAAAGGTCAAAACTACATGGGGCTTTTTGGCTTGTACTACACATAGAGTAGTATGGGTGGGGTTTTTTTTAAAACAAACTTAAGGTTAATGGAGACCTTCGTGGGTAAATTTCCAAAAAAAATTTTTATCAAATAATATAAAAGCTCATAAGCTGATTTCATTTTAAACAAAAATTTTTTTTTGAAATATCAAATATTTTGTGCGTTTTTTWAAAAAAGTTTGTGTTTACGCGATAGTGTTTGCACTGTAACAGTGGTCCTGAGTATTCAACCATCGACTGTAGTGGGAGGCAGAATATACCAGCCATGCTCTTATAATTAATACTTACTATGTGGTAATGTGAAGTATCCTTTTGGTGTGGGATCCCAACATTTAGCAACAGTTAAAGTTATAGGTCTGAAAAAGATAAAGTCAAATTAGCCTCAAATTAGTCAAACAAACCTGGGAGAAGGAAACTTGAAAGCCCAAGTAAACCCTTCAGAACAAATTAGAGACCCAAAAAAACCAGATCTATTCACATGCTGCCTGCTTCAAGGATCACAGACACAACTGTTGTGGTTAGAGGCATTGTATAAGCCGTTGTGGGGGAGAAAAAACTTGAAGGATCTTCATTTGCAGATATGATTACATTTGAAGGGAGATCATTCTTACCCTGGTTTATGGACCATTTCTCTTAGAACTCTAACGGCATCATCATTGGTCATGTTTTCAAAATTGACATCATTAACCTAAAGAATAAAGAATGATCAATAGACTTAGATGTGCGCAATGAAAAGTTCTTTTAAAAAAAGTTTACAGTCTAAATCCAAATGATAAGAAGAGATTACGTTATTCACCTGTAATAGCATATCTCCAGGCTCTATTCTTCCATCAAGATCGACAGCACCACTGAAATGTAAAAAAGATACTATTTCAAACACTGACAATATTTTCAGAACTCAAATTATTGAAATGAACTTTTTGTGTGTGTGTGTAAGGGAGTAGGGGGATGGTGTAGAAGGAGGGGAGGGGAGAGGTAGCAGGATCTTAGAAAAGAATGTCAAAAAATCAAATCTCAGCTTAAGTATATCAGTTCATAGAAAATACCAGATAAGCAGAAACATCAAGCCTAAACAGCAAAATTAATAGTATTCATATACAGTCAACGTCATTAACGTTGTCCACCAAAAGAAGACATTTACACATTTACACATTTACACATTTAGACTAAAAGAAATATCACATGTTTCCTCGAACGTTCTGGCATAAAACAAATGCTGATATACCATTCTCTATCTTAAATCCGCACTAAATGGTCGGGGCATTCTGGATTTTCGATTCACGAGTTGAATTTTACATTTAAAGTTCAGGCTGACACACGCGAGGCAAAGAATACATAATGAAACATGTGACATATCTTTTAGTCTAAATGTGTAAATGTCTTTTTTTCGGTGGACAATGTTAATAGCATTGACTGTATGTATACACAAACTTACCCCTTCATGACGGATCCAACATATATACCTCCATCTCCTCTCTTATTACTTTGTCCTACTATACTTATACCAAGGAAATTCACTTTTTCTGTTTTCATGAAAAAATAATAAAACAATTACTTAAGTGGCCATGGTTTAGTGACATCACACTGTCTTAAATATTTACTGTAAATCCATTGTCGGCCAGTATGGTTGGTTAATAAATTTCCAGTAAAAGGTTGCATTGGCAAGAGTGTGTTTGGTTGGCAAATGTTTTGTCACAGACTATACCATTGTATAATTTTTATTTGGTTCGATTCTCAACTAAACAACAGTATGTCTGATGTGTTTCTCCCGTGTCATGAGGGTTTTTTTCTAGGTTTTCTGGTTTTCCTTCCTCCATGAAAATCAATATGTGAGATAAATGTCGTAAATAGTGAACATAGTGCAGTTTTCGTTTGACTGTGAAAAGATCACTGAATGAACACGGTCGTGACACGGCAAGGATATGCCGAACCAGTCACACTGCACAAGAATTTACTCTCCATCCACTCAAATACCCTGAAAACAGCTTAAACATGGCGCGGACACGGTCACACCAAGATCAGGGCACTTTTAGGCCAATCATATTGCACATGAAAAAAATCAGCCAATTAAAATTCTAGAAAGTATCACGGTCACGGCACGTCACGCTTACGGTACTGAGCTTTTCACAGCCATACGAAAACTGCACTAAAGGTAGAAAGTGTGGAGCAAACCTCATGGAAGAGCTAACTTACCCATGTTCAATGTGATGGTAATGATATTCAAAGACATAGTTGATTCTGTAATTGTACTGAAGGAAGAACACTAGAACATACAAAATGAAAAAAATTAATTCATCAAAAACACAAAAAAAAAAGAATAAAAAAATTTTTTTTACTGAGACAAAATTTTTTTAAATATTTTACAACTCCAAGAGTCACAGATTTCATATAAAGCTTTCTCTAAGATTTAAGAAAGCCATTTATCATTTTTTTTATGGATTTACATGAATTTCATATATTAGTGGTAATGTAAAAGCTTTTAAAATTGTTATTTTTTACTAAAAAATTAATCCAACATGATCGAACTATGTGAAAAGTAAAATGCTGTTTGTATACATCTTAATTGGGCTTAAGGCATTTACTTAATTCAAACTATTCATACATAAAATCTCTAGTAATTTAAACCTAAAGTTAGCTGACACCATTAATCTTATAGCTCTTTTAGGAGCTTTATTTAGGACAAAAGTAGTCTAGACTGTAATGAATAGGTTGGTGCTATCAAAGTAAACAACCCATATCTCCATATGTGCAATGCAATTTATATAAGCTACAAGTCAATAATAGAACAATATCATGGTAAATGGAATTGTTTAAGCCTGACATTAGGAAGTACATGAATGTGCAGCTGTTGTTATCTCAGGTGAAGGGTAAAGTATGTGAGGGTAATTGGTGTACAGAAGACATTTCTCTGCCCATTCCTGTAGGACATGAGTAAACCTTATACAAATACAAATATCTTGCGAGGTAAAGAGAAATGCTGTATTTTTGATTCTTTTAAAATCTCTTGAAGGCTGAACTAATTTTTTTTCCTGTACGTTTATTTTGTTTTATGAAATTTCTAGCTGTTCAACTACGAAAACTACTGTACTACATGATTCTTCCCATCTTACATATATGTAAATATTACTCATTTTCGTCTTAAGGGTGTAAGAGCTTGTTTAACCTCTGAGGTTGTTCTCTTGCACCCCCCACAATATTTGTAACTTATTCAATTTATGTATGTATATATATTTTGTGGAAATAAAAACTGTTGTAACTGTTTATGGTCACAAGTTATAATTTTGTCTTAAATCTATGAGAATAAAAATTATTCATTGTGTTGTAATGCTTTCCCATTACAGATCCCATTACAGAGATTATTTGTTTGAGTTGTATCCCCATATTCATGTCTTCTCATGTACAACCGTTAGAATGACACATGGTCTGTAACAGGAAAACATTGCACCATGACGAATAAAATCTATTAGTAGAATTAACTTCTTGCTTTTACAAAAAATAAAATAATCAAGGCAAGAGCTGCATGTCTGGAACTTGTAAGTAAGATGTGTCTAAGGATCTTGAACTTGTCAAACAGAATTTGACCATTGATCTTTGTTAAACCACAAACCAAGTGATACTGTCAAATATGAATGGAATTTGATCTAAAAGCTACTTGATTTTAATAAAAAGTTTATGTTTAGCCTGTGGATGTTTTAGTGTGAGTATTTTGGTGCCATAATACTTAAGTATCAAATGAAAAAAAAGGAAAAGAAGGAAGGATGAAAATGACAGTGAGGAGGATGTTTCATTAATCATGAGATTTTGAAAGCTATATTTTTGGTATTCCTATATGTAAGATTATTCCTTAGATGGTAATATCTAAAGATTCTAGAGATTAATTATTTCAGAATTTAGGCAATACTGTAACACTCAAGACTAGAATATTAATCTATTAAATCTTGTTTTACAGATTTGAAAAGTAATTGATATTGAAATTCTCATTATTGCTCTCATAAATAAATGAAATAAAAATAGTGTTTGCAATTGCCATTTAATTAAGTTTTCGATTAATGATCCTTATTACATATTAACGAGGAATCTTAAACTAAAGTTAAGACATGGCGACAGTATAGCTGATGAGTTGTGTTCACATAAATGAATAGCGGGCTTTTGTGACAGCCGTGTTGTACAGCAGAAAAAAATGCAATGGTTTTGAATTTAAGAAAAGCAATTTTTTCCTTTTTTAAAGGGGAAGATTTTATCATTTTGCTCTACAACATGGCTGCATTATATTTAATATTGTCTTCATAATAAGTTATTAAGTAGTGTGCTGGTTCTTTTCCTAGGGATAATTATTATTATCATGGTAAGTTTAGCTTACCCTTTGAACTCTTGGCATCCTTGGTCTTCTTCTTCTTCTTCTATGTCGACCACTTAAAAGATGCGACCCCTCTGTCGTACTTGAAAACCTTGATACACTGTAAAATACAGTATCATATTTATTAGCAAGAAAAGCCCAATGTTAATATTATCTAAATTCAATTTTTGAGAAAAATTTTCCAAGTAAAGGAAAGAGTCTGGTTTATAACAACAGCAACACTACCACTTAGAGAGTAAATCTTCTTAGAATTAATCAAAAAGCAAGCTCTTTAATCAGTCTTAATGAGGAACAATAGGATTGCATGTTAAGATGGACTTAAATGTCCCAGATTATGACTTGGGTGGGATAGATTTTGATATTTTTAGCTTAGGTGGGTTATTTCTTCTGATATCTCTTAAGAAGATTTGGAAGAATTAAAACACCTCAAAACTACAGTACTTTCTTGCATCTTAACTTACAGCAAAAAGATATATTATATATACTGTATATATATATATGATATTTTTCTCTCAATAATCATTTTATGGACAAAAATATAGTCACACTAGTTTTATATGCACTAGCTAGAAATCTTTTTCCAATCTGTAGCTTGTATTTGAGATATTTTATGAGTTGGAAAGGCATAGTTTTAACTTCCATTGTTTATGTTTTGTATGTCATGCAATAAGACTCACATAGCTTCCCTTCCTAATCTTGTGAAAGACTTAGATACAGTACCACAAAAATATGGTATTGCTACACTATATTTCCCTTGCTAATGATACCCTTACCTGCTCTGATCGTCTGAAGAATCCATATAGCTAGTTGATTCAATATCACTACTCATAGTAGAGGTGGCATCAAACCTTTCGCCAGGTTGTCTTGGACCAGACCTATGTCGAGGGTGCCCTCCACCTGAAGCACAAGTAACAAATATTCCATTCAGATATATTTTGTATTATTCAACTGGAACACAACTTAATTTCCTTAGGTCTTTAAAGTCATAATATAGATGATTTGGCCTACACTTAACTATATAGTATTTATAGATCACCACAGAAAACAATATATTAATTATAAGTACCATATAAGTTGTACGAGGGCATAATTTTTTAAATTTTTAATGCATCTTATGTGCAATAGCACAATAAATGAGCAGATTTTTTGACACTTGATTTGTTTGTTTTTAAGACATAGTACACCAAGAGAAATGTTCAGCTTAAACCGTAACAGAATCTTATTCTCAAGAGGATGACAATGAAATGGGACATTACACCCAAGCCGAAAAGGTCCATTGCTTACTCCCTTATTACCTTCATTCCCTCTACTATTATGCTTTTCTCTTCTTTTGGATCCTCCTCTTCTAGAGCTTATCGTAGAGTCTACCTCTGAGTCAAAGTCGCCTGTAGTAGAATGACCTCCATTTGGACTATAACAGAAGGAAAATTAAAGTTACAATATATCTTGATCCAAAAATGTTTAAGTAACACAACATAACACACATGTACATGAACATTTAATGTTTTTTTTGTTATTTTCTTTAGCATAGTAAACAGCTGCACTCTGAAATTTGGTTTTTGTTGCCGCCAGTCAAAAATATCAAAGGTACTGACTGATTTGTTTTGATTGATGGCAGTGAAAAATTAAATCTCAACGTGCAACTCACAACTACCGAGTTCGCATGTTTATGCAAATAGCAGCAAAAGAAGACTAGTAAACAAGATAAGGAGTGTGATTCAGCTAAGCACAACGCACACATATCAAAAATTAAAATGAACTCTTAATACTATTATAAGCGGTTATGAGTGAGAACTATAGGCATATTAGTCATTTTCTTTCTAGTTTATATTCTGCTCAAATTTTAATAATTACAGATTGTATGCTCCAGGTAGGAAAAGGCAAAACAAAATTACATGATAAAAAATACATTTTTTTGATGTGTATCATAATGACTTGTTTTACATAAAACAAAAGTAATTAGTTGAATATTGTTGTTCATTTAAAATACACCTAAATTTTTCAACAAGATGGTAGATAAAAAAATTGCATGTAATTATGTAATTATATTTTTTTTAGTAAGATGAGAGTTTATGAATCTAGAGGCAGTTCTATAAATCTACATTTTACAATATTTGTAACATAAGATTAATAACACTACGCCAATATTGTGGATTATATTTTAAGAAAAACAATTGGATAGCAGCTGTGGAGGAACTAAAATAAGCAATTATTGAGGAAACAGAGGAACTTGAATGTGATTATGAAATGAATATAAACAAGAGCTATCAGAAACATGAAAATCAATTAGCATGGACATGCGCAAGTGTCAACAAAATAAGTACTTAATTGATAATAACACAATGAAAAAAATAAATATACGAGTATAAAACCTCTTATTTGTACACTTATAAGAAAAATGATGATTCCATTTAGTTTGTTGAATATTTGAGTTTATTTGTGCAGTGGTGCCCATGTTTGAAATGTAGTTATTTAGGTTCCGAATTCATTAAGTACATTATTGTTTATGATTTTTTTGGAAGTCAATTAAAATAAGTGCTCAACTGTAATTATTAATTAAAGAAAATACAAGTGTAAAAATCAATGAAAACAGAGTAATTCAACTGAGCTGTACTGTATATGAACATAATGCACTATGAGGTGTTCAGTTGAATTTTATTTGCTAAAATATCCTATATTTGCAGTCATGAAGCTCGAGCTTATATCAAAACAGAACCCTTAATTTGAATTGAGCTATAACTTTGATTTGAGCTGTACATGTACACAGTCATAGGTAAGGAAATTTATAGGTATTTAGCTTCCCAGTTTAAATAAAGGAAATAAAAACATTCCATATAAAATTGAGCGACTTAAATATGATTTCAAATTAATAAAGAAAACAAACAAAGTTTTCTGAAAAGAAACACAAATATAGACTAGTACAGCTAGTGTTAGTATATTACTATTCTAAAAATTGTTATATCAATAGTACATGTTCATCATGATTATCCTTCAAGCTAATGGAAACTTGAGGCAGTAATTTACATAAAATGTCAAACTTAGTTTCAAATTAATCATTTTGATGAGCAAATACATTCAAACAGGAATGCTTTATATGGTGTCACCAATATACAGACTAAAACCTTCAAATTCTATTGAACTCTGATAAAACCTCTAGTTATTTCAATTTCAATTTGAATCAGAATTTTGTTCGTTAGGTTTGATTAGGGAGGAAAACTGTTAGAAAAAACCTTGAATCTGGTAAAGATCTAACAATCTCTATTCAATTCCAAGTTCGGGAACCAAACCTGATACTCTAGCTATGAGAGGGCCAAGTACACTACCATTAAGCCACCCCTGATTCCATACAACTAGATACTTACTGAAAAGATGGTGGTCTTGAATCTCCGATTCCAACAGTTCTCTGTACAGGTACATGTAGATCAGAAGGACTTGATAAAATAGACTGTTGGTCTAATGCAAGATCTCCTCCTCCAGATCCAGATATACTACTATTATCTGATGTAACAAGCTAAAAGTAGAAGAAAAGAACAATAAATATGATGCAGAACTGCTTCCAGATATTTATATTAAAAAGCAACAAAACATTACATTAAGTGAGATTATAAAAAGACTAAGGATTTAAATATGTATATATATGACTGAGTTAACATTAGAATTTCTGAAGATAACTTTGGACAAAAAAATTAAATCTAATAACATTCTTTAAAATCCTTATCCTTTTTATGATCAAGCAAATATTTTAGTGAAGAATGTCACATAACATTAAGTGTTATATCTTTTTTTTTTTTGGTTGTTTATAGCATAAAACTGGTAAACCCTATAGTGGCAGCTGAAGATAGGACAAAGATTCAAAAACAATACCAACATACTAAAAAAGATTAAATATGCTGAAGAGACAACTTGGATATCAAATCTTTTAGAAATCAGAAGCCCAACATTGGTCTCTGTGACCTAACAGTTGTTTCTAGGGTTTTCTAATAGTGTTTTATTCCAAAATGCAAGAGCAGATTAAGGGGCCCTTACTATGGTAGTTATATATTGGCTATCTAGGTATTGGACTGCCTACCCCAAAAATCACCCTGAATCCACCACTTTATTGCATAAAAAATATTTTGTAAACTATATATATTTTAGTAAGAAGCATCTGACTTTAAAGACATAACACAAATTTTCAATATTAGGAAAACCTTTTTTTAAACCCCAACATCGTTTAAGCTACCCTTCGTCAGAGCTTTTTAGTTCTTAATGAATATTGTTAAGCCTTTCTTTTACTTCGATCATCTTAAATTTCATAACTAGTGCACACTCATCCAGCAAGTCTTTGAGAATGTGAACTGTCTTTGGATTATTATTTTAGATACACATTCAGAAGTAAACAAAGAAGAACACTGTACAAACATAAGGAAGGAAATACATTTTTAAAGATTCTTAATCCTTTTGTCTCCATAAAGAAAAATGGTGCTTAGCTAAAAGTAAGTATTATAATAAAAAAGCCCATATAGGTACTCTCAAGGGGATCAAGTAGTTGTTGATATTCAAATAGGATTGATTGACAGCACCCAATTATTGAAGCACTGTCCTTTGTAATATCGAGAAGAATACAAAAGAAGAGGAGGGATGATGCTAAGTCTTGAATAGATGCACAGGTAAAATGTAAATGCAGTACTAATGGAGTTAGTATTTTAGCCTTTATCTCATGACAGAGGTCTGTTTCAAGCCATGCATAGTGAAGAGCACTAATTGTGTACTGGACACCTAAATAGTTCACCTGCTTGGAATGATAATCCATTTAAAAGCAACACATACTTCTTAACAACCAGTAAGACTACAACTGATTAGAATGAACGTGTGAATTGTGATCACACTCTCAATCATGAAATCCAAAATTTTAGGTCTTATTGGTGCAACATGCTTACAAAGTATCTCAGTACTATAATCATTAATTATGTTGATCATGTTATAATCAACCTATATTCTACCATATAATTTTGACTCGTTGTTTATATGTTTTAGCACAATCAATGATAACAATTTTTGTGTATAAAGAAAGAAAAGACCTCCATTCATTATGGATCGAAAATCAAAACTAGGGCAGCTGCATTATTAGAAATTTATAATTTGAAATTATTTTGACTCTAGCTACTAGTCCTACAACAGATTCGGTCATGGAGGATTAAAGCGGTCGTCGACGTGGAAAGAGGCTCAATTCTAAACGCGTTAGCCAGTAGGGAAAGTAGATCAGTATCTGATCACAGTAAGATTGGAGTTGGCGCGATAGGAACTCTTACTTATTAAGATAAATAATAAATGTCGCTGTCGTTTTTGAAAACTTCATTATCTCTTGCTTGTTGGTTTAGATAACGTGTCTTTAGGAAATGATGTGGTACATGTAAGAGGAGGTTTTCTTGAAAGCAGTCATTGAATTTGGAACCCGCTAATTCAATAAAATAGCTATGCTCAACCAACAAACTTCAAGATTTGATTTTGCAGGAATAACAAATTTACAAACAAAGAGCCTTGTGTTTATATACTCTGTGATGCATTTTTGTGCTGGGTCTGTTCTATACAATGGCAGAGACAAGACAGACGCACGAAGAGTTACGTAAATACAGACAAAAAGGCTTCGATAGTCATTGATTATTCGGGGGAAAAACCTCATAATCTAGTCCGCGCATGATATGATTACCTAAAACTAATAATGGCTTCAGTAAAGAAACCGTATTGTGTTGTAATTTTCATGGGATGGAAGAGAGGTAGAGAACTAGTTAGGGCCTACGTGAACGCGGTTATTAACTGTTTGGTTGAACGCTAATCAGGTGAAAACAAAAGAGGATTTGGATCGAAAGGAAAGCTCGTCTTACCCAAGCTACGACTCTTCCATTGAAGCAGGGCAAACGCATTTCATCCTCGCTTATCTCCTCTTTGACCACACTGCAAATTCAAAGTACATTGAAATTAGCAAGAAAGGTATCGATTACACACACAGCAACGCTATCAACTACAAGCGCAAAAACAATCTTTATCTACGTTCTACTGCACATAAAGAATCTTTACTTGGCTGAAAACTAAAGTAAGTCAAATTACTAAAACAAGCATTGGGGAAATAATACATGAGAAGACAAAAGGAATCTAATCAGCGGGCCACGAGCGAGACGCACTGAGCAATTCATGATAGAAGTTATGACATGCATTGATAATATGCGCTACTCCAGGCGAATTTAGAACCAAATTCCCCACCGATACCCCTTCGAAACAACCACAAATCATCTTCTATTAAGTTAGAATTCGACTCGGTAGAAAAAAAGTTAGCATTAGAGCACAATCAAGACGTCTTAGCGTGTGCGATCAACATAAACATTCTATAAAGAACTTTTCATTGGATCGAATACTCACCCAAAATCATCGTCCATACTCTTGAAGAAGAACTTGTAGGTTGGTCTGTTGAGTACATTTTTGAAATCCCCAAGAGTCACAATGTCAGGGTGTTTTCCTAGTTTCACTAAATACGGTGTATCTTCGTCGTCGATGTGGTATATAACCTTGGTTTCTTCCATGTTGAATCAACTTCAACCACACCAACATCAGATCCAAGTACTGCTTCACTTCATGGGTTACACGTCAATCAATGCGCAATCACATGGTACACACGAGCCAATCAGCGCCTCGCATTCAGTTATTAGCGAGAGACAACACTACTTTTGATCTTAACAGATTCACGTTTCTTTACAAATAAACTCTATACTCATTTATCTTAGTTTTGTTATACTTTTCAATATCCTTTGGTTTCGCAGTATGAGGATACAAGTGTGATGGAATCACGATTGCGGTCTGTGTCAGGAAGAATTTAGAATACCGTGCCAAAAGCAAGACAACGCTCTTCTATTGAGGTCAGTCAAAGTCGGTACTTCCGATTTTTTGGCTGTCAAGAGGAATTAATCTGACTGAGCTTATTCAGTTTAACAGTATAACTCACTAAAAGAATTTATTTGGGTTGGTAGTTTTAGGCCTTATCTTTAGCATCCGATAAAAACGTCAAGAAGGTAACATTCTCCACATTTTAGTGTACAGACTCGAGGAACGCGCGCGCTGTCCCTTTACGCAAAACCGCCAAAGGAATTTATGGAGTTGTGGTTTTGAACAAACAGAATAAAAGATCTGAAATAATCCACGAAGGCTTAGGGTAATTTCACTGATCAATGTTTATGTGTTTATGAATTAATTGAAGAGCGAGATAACACATTTGCATTTTTTGTTTTGATAAATATAAAATTTGAGACGTTTGGAACTCGACCCAGCACGTAAGTAAAGGTCAATTATGGTGATTAGCGAGAAGCCAATCAGTTGTTGTCTTCTATTTCCGTTTCTAAGTTGATGAAAAGGAAATGACGACACTGAGGATAACAAATTTATACAAATTCCACCAAACTGACAGATAATGCAAGGATCAACTCAAGCAAAAGGACATGATGTGAAAATCCCCTTGAGTGCATGGAAGAAAGAGTATAGGCTTTTTACAGTATCTAAGAAACATAATATTGCCTGATAAGCCAACTCTCCAGGCTAAATACTTTTGTATTTTATTTGAAGGTGTTAATGCGAATCTAACGGAATGCACTCAACAAATAGCAAGAAGTATCAACAATCAATGTCTTGAAAATGGAATCCAACATATGATAAAATAGATGGAGATTTCTTTTTTCTTTTCTTTTTTTTTCTTTTTGTCCAGCAGTTTAAAATAAGTTAAAGGTCCCGGTGTTGTTGTTTGGATTTTCGGTAGAAAGTGAGGGTGAACTACAAAAGTTGAAGCTAAAGGCAGGTGATTGTGGTGATTGGTTACCATGACGACCAAGGTTTGCAGCAGGCTGGTCAGAAAACAATGAAAATCCAACACCTGAGGAAGTTCCACATTCTTCTCCTGGGGTTAATGAGGAAAAAAGATTACTGCTGTTTGGGATTGAAGTCTGTTCTCTATCAACATGGAAAGGTTGTCCCTGTTGAACTAAAAATAAATACAACATCTTTGTGTTAACTAGAGTTTCTTTCAAAATGATAGCTTACAGCAAGATATAAGGGAGGCTGTATTAATTATTTAGTGCCAATCTGTCTGTATATTTTTGAGTACATCCGTTCTTCAAGGAAGTCTCAATCAGATAAATACTTTACTAATAAAAAGTTTTAAACACTCCAAAAGTCAATTCTAGTTCTGTGTTACATATTATCTTTAAAATCTAAATTACTTGTAATTCATCTTATTTTTTATTTTTAATCCCAAAATGAGAGATCTGTTGCAATTATTGGACAGATGGGTTATGAAAGGAATTTCTTTCTTGGATAAGATTGTTATATATACAGTATTTCATTTAGTTTCATGGGACAAAAGAGATGAAGAGAGGGTATGTTTTCTATTCTTAATCTATTGTTAAAAATGCAATTTATTCACCTGGCTTCAAAATCCACATAGTCATAGTATGGTACCCCATGAGATAAGATAAAATACCAGTTTGAACACTCCTCAATAATCATTGTATGCTCTAAAGATACATGTATTGCTATCTAATTGTTTTGCGTTCCAATCTGGAATGCTTAGACAGAAGTACTGATAGATTATACACACAGAGTAGCTCATCTCTTTAAGTTCTCTCTTCAATATGAAAAACTGGTGCAATTGAGGGCTACCTTGCCAAAAGGGGTCAAGTATAAAGTTTGTTGAAGTAATATGTATAGGAATAAACATAGAATAGCAAGTTGTTAGAGTGAGAGGAAGGGATAACTTGAAAATTGTACATCACATAAGACTAGGGAAGGTATAGAGGGCAAGGTTATGGATAATAAAGACAATGCTTTACAAACTGAATTAAGAAAAAAGAACAAGCTTTCATTACCCCTATTTTCTTGATTGCTTTGAGGATCCATACTAAAAAAGGTAGATTTCCCTGTGAACTAATAGAGAAAAAACATTAACACTCTGTTTTACTCTAAAACAGGTATGATAGATATTATTTTAACTTACAGGTGAAGTAGTGATGCACAAATTGTTAATCAATATCGTTAATATAATATTGATAAGAAATGTTGAATAAATTATATTCATAATATTGTGCATTTGAAGTTTTGGAAACTGCTATGGAAAATTATTTGTATTATTTCTTTCTAATCTAAAGTACCTGTTGGTGTGGTTCATTTTCTCTTGTTGCAAAAAATGGTTGAAAGAGAGATTGCTTTGGTAGGGTTTCATACTTGTCAAAATCTTCATTCTATTTGGGAAAGAGAGAACAATTGCTATACAATATGTTGAAAATAACACTCTAACTTTCTATCTTAATTTCATCTTTTATATTAATAAACCATGACACAAAATTTCTAGTCAATGTTTCCTTTCTGGATCTAATAATGCAAGGGGTACCTTATGAACATATTTTCATACTGAATGACCCCTATATGAAGAGTTAGGTACTTCTTCTTACCATGTTTTCAACCGTGTCAAACATCCGTCGACTTGGGTAAGAGAATCCTTCTCCTGGGGACTTGTTTATCAACCTTACTCTTTCGCTGTACTCAGTGAAGTTGAATATATCTGAACTTTCTGATTCTGTGGTCAGAGTCTTGGGAGAAACTGGGTTACTGCTAAGTCCAGGACTTTTTATGGATGCATTCAATACTATGATCAATGAAGTAAACAAGTTAGGTTTGCAGTTGCAGAATTTATATTGATGCTTGTAGGAGGTCTGAATTTCCTAAGGGTGTTGAGGGTCTTTTGTGTAGTTCCTGAAAATACCCATACCTTCCCCATGGAGGGGGATTAGGGGTGGGGAGGGTCTGAAAGGAATATATTTTGAGAAGTTTCAGGAAATATCCATATACCTCTAGCCCCAAAAATAAGTTGTGGATGAGACAACTTGGTGTACCTCTTTACAGACAGGGTATTGATAGAGAATTGCTGATCATGAAAAATAGAACTCTTTGATGACCAGTAACTTACTTGGGGTGACGTCTTCAGTTATCATTTGCTCTTCACAATCTTGTGATGTCACTTTTGCTTGTTCCACATGTGTTTTATCCCTTGATGGAGCTGAGTTGTCCATGACAATTTGGACCTCATTGCTAGTTGCTTTATTATATGAATCTAGCCAATTGGTAAATATTAGATATGTGTACTCATTAGTTCCATAATATAGGGAGTTATCATGACTTGGAGAGGGGATAACCCCGATATTTGCTATATGGGTATGTGCCGCCCTATAGGGTATGGTTTTTTGGCTTTTGGGTCTGGGGTAGGGTATCATTTTTT